>OX381717.1:50594541-50650885 GCA_947462335.1 Harmothoe impar | reverse complement strand
AAGTCTGGCAGGCGGCGGTCAAGTGGGCTGCACTGCACCCTGTTACCCCTCCACTGCCCCCTCCCTCAGTTGCGTCTGTGTGTTGGGCCCGGGGGGGCCACTCCCTATATTTTCTATAGAGATCTGGGGCTATACCCAGTGGGTCCGCCATTTTAGATTTCACTGGTTGAGGTTAAACCCATTGAGTAGACAACCCACTATGGGTACAAATAGGCGACAAGCAAGGAACAGGCTTGTAATAGTGTTGTCAGCTCTTATCAGTGCTTGTCGCCTTAACCTGCGCACCTACCTACAGACCCCTATAGTGTGAACATCACCTCAAATTTAGGACCCTTATCATGGGAGGCAAATCACCAAAATAGCACACTTTTCACGAGAAATTGGGCAGAAATCATACTTTAAATCGAAGTGGACAAGAATGTTTCCCTTCATAAATGGTGATCAATGGAAATTATAGAGAAAATAACCCACAAAAGGCCTAAACCTTAACCTAAAATTTCCCACCTGGCATGAAACATAGAACTGTGTCTGAAAAGAGCTGGATAATGAAAGTGTCACCTGAAAGTTTCTGCAGTCTTTGGGCCCAAAAATGTACCCCTCTTCATCCAAAATTGCCTAAAACCACCCCTTTTCAAGGGCCCTCGCGGGCCTTTGCCTAGGACCCAAAAACATACCCTATCCCTTGGAATCTTGTTCACACATAGGAAGCAATGCTGAGGGAGTGCCCCCCCCCCCCCCGCCCGGGTGTAGGGCACGGACACGTGTACCTTCCCTGCCTGGGGGGGGGGGGGGTGGTGTCCAGAAACGGGAACGGTCAGCGAGGTCAGTAAATGAGGTGGGGGGGGGGGGGTGTCCAGAAGCGGGAATGGTCAGCGAGGTCAGTAAATGAGGTGGGGTGGGGGGGGGGGGGGGGTTGGTGTCCAGAAACGGGAATGGTCAGCGAGGTCAGTAAATGAGGTTGGGGTGGGGGGGGGGGGTGTCCAGAAACGGGAATGGTCAGCGAGGTCAGTAAATGAGGTGGGGGTGGGGGGGGGTGGTGTCCAGAAACGGGAATGGTCAGCGAGGTCAGTAAATTAGGTGGGTGGGGGTTACGGGGCGGGGGGGGGAGGGGTTGCAGTTTAGCGAGGCATGCCCCCCCCCCCCCCACACACGCACAGTGGTCGCTACATGCTGTCTGAACAAATAAATAATTGGGGGAGGGGGGGGGAGAAATAATGCAATGGCACCGTCTCCAAGTATACAGAATTGTTACTACGAAAATGATATAAAATGAAATGCTATCATATTTTTTTATTAGTATCAAATTACTGCAACTGCAATTTGAGATTACATTGAAAGCATGGTGACATTCAATGAATGGTTGCAATCTTGAATTTTGAAATAAACATACACACAGACATATTCATAGGCATGATCATGGTGTTCTCCTTCATATAGATATTCATGGATTTCTACTTCTACTAAATATAGCTTTCCGTTAGAAGGATTCTGTTACATGGATGTCGATGTCCAGTTTTAGATATATATCCATATAGTGCATTGGAGTGCTATAATGTTGGACTGCTGTATATTTAGCTTTCCCAAATGTTTATGTAACAATATCCTGGCCTAGCAGGAAGCTGTCAGATGACATCTAAGAAAAATGGGGGGCTGTTAATTGGTCAAGGGAAAATAAGAGGGCTGTCACATCACAGAATGTGTGGGCTGTAGTTTATGTTTCGGTACCTACCATCAAAGAGCCAGTGCCCACCCCAGGAGGCATGTCTAGTAGTAACTCGCCAAGTATCATGCCGGCCCTACGTGGATGATACACTCCTAAAGAGTGGGTATGGTGCACGAATGCAGCTCTCCGAGTAGACTCACCTGGGTTGTATTGATGCATCATGACGATAATGGGCATACCACATTAAAGAACTATGCCGTCCATACAGGGTTAACACAACTACACACTAAGGCCACCTTTTTTTGATAACTTGGATTACGGGCTTTTGGCTCCAAATTTTTGGAAGGGCAGAGGCAAAAAAAAAAAAAAAAGCTGCCCTATGGGGGGCACCAGATCACAAAATTTCCCGAAGGGCAGAGGCAAAAAAAAAAAAAAAGGCATGGAAAATTTCATTTCTGGGCAATCTAATGATGACATATTGAGAATTATCCCCAATCTGAAAGGCCTCATTCTACCTTTTTCTGATCAACATGTACTTTTTTTTTTTTTGGTAAAATTCTCAAAAAAATCTCAGAGGGGAAAGGTAAAAAAAAACAAAAAAACTTTTTTTTTGTTGCAAATTGCCAAAAATCTCGGCGGCCGATCCGTAATCCAAGTTATCAAAACAAAACGGCCTAAGCTCCATCACTGTTCAGTGCTGCCCCCTGTACCATGCACTGTGTACTAACACACATCTATCTTACAACTACACCACCAGCTTTTTCATGTACAATGTACTACAATGTCTGTACCTCATAGATTTGCCTCTATACGTTTGTAGTAATTTGTCTTCAGAAGATTAGAAACTGTTTTAATGAACAGACTGCCCCTCCAAAGCCTGAAAGCTGATATTTCCTAGGTATGAGAAAGTGTATCACGCTGGCACTGAATGTAAAATATGCTTGGTGAAATGATACATTCAGAAGTCATTTTATGCATGGAAGAACGATATACCGGTACTACATGTATAATAAAATATATGTGTATGTGGGGGTTATGGGTGGGTTGCGGACGTGTGTGGTTATGGGTGGGTGTGTTGGGGGGGGGGGGGCTGGTATGTGTGTGCGTATAGTGGGTGGTGTCATGTAAGTATTGACTGACAGGACAATGCAGATAACACCAGTCAATACACACTGATTAATGTCAATACATGACACCCCGCCCCCCCCCAAGCCTACCATTTGCACCCTCACTACCCCCCCCCCCCCCACGAGACCTATATTCACCCCCCCCCCCCCAACCCCCCAACCACGCTATCCCCAGCTGTGAGGGACAGACAAGGCAACAAGAAAAAGAGCATTCCGACCAACCCTCCGTTCTTGGGGTCGACTTTTGGCAATTTTACTACTAAAATTACTAGTAAAATTAACCTTTTTTTTTTACTAAAAGAAATTGCAAAAAAGAAATCAGACCTACGGACCCTGTTTAATTTTGGCCATGTTACCGGAACACAACAATTTTTATTTTTCAGGCCCAACGTTTTCAAATGTCACTCTCATTCTGTTCATAGCTTGAATATCAGGGTAAAAGATCCCTGACCTCAATAACTATGCAGGGAAAGGCTTCCTCTATCCCCTTGATACAATCCAATTTATGTTCTGGTAGAAAGAGAGTATCAGTGTCCCCCGCCTCACCCGTTACCAGACGTTGGTAGGTGAAGCCATCTGTAGCAAGGTCCATAGAGACTGATGTAAATGGCTTAATGAGGTATTGAGGTATCATCACCACCACCCGCACCTCCCACTACCCCTGGTAACCACTCCCTCTCCTGGCACACAAATACTATGGGAGTGGATGGCTAGATTTGACATGGCCTTTTCTTAAAATCGACATGCAACATGGAGCTTATCACATGAAAAATAAGAGAGATGACAGGGTATTTCTTAAAATCGACATGGGACATGAAAGGTTCTTAGAGGCGACATGGGACATGGGGATTTTAAGTAACATGGTATGGACATTTCTTCAATTCGACATGCGTACCCCCCCCCCCCCCCCCCATCTAGACCCTGAATACTATGCCTCCTGCGTCCAGCCTTTCTTGTGCCTTTAGTCAGTTCATAAGTTGATCGATCATTCCCTTCTTCACTAACACTATGGCTGCAGATGTTGCAGATGGGTAGTAAAGAGGGACCGGGGGTGTTTTCAAGGCGGCTACTTTTGGACGGCTTTGGCTATACAAATAATATTAATGGTCTAAAAAAGTGACTTTGTGACCTGGGGCCCTCCAGCTGCCTGTTCCGGTGTCCGTCGCTCTCTACACCCCCCCCCCTATGGACTGACTCCACATATGTGCCCTTACAAGGGTAAAAATCTACATGGGTGACACGCCCTTTTAAAAATCGACACGGGCGACACATCCCATATAAAAATCGACGGACATGACAAAATTGAGTAGACAGTTTAGCTATGCATGGAATAAAAATCTACACAGTGACAGTAAATCCGACACGGCGACATGGTCAAAATTGTGGGTACCCATGTAGAGGCACACATATACCCAGTCTATACGAAATCGTGCCGGACACCGGCTATAGCCGGCTAAAAGCCTGCTTGTCCGGCAGAAAGTCTGTGTCTGCCGGGCCCGCTGGCTGGCTCTCATCCTGGGCTACATGCCAGTTTTTACAGCGTGTAAATCGGACCATTATTAATGTTTTTAGCTTGTAAACCAGAAAGCCTAAATATCATGCACAAAAAAACACAAAATTTTACGAATTATGACTATTAAATTGATTTAAATATACCAGTAACCTCTATTTAACATCCTTTTCTATCTAAATTAATGCTTTATGCTACATTTCTTGATACAAACATTTCCCCGGGGTATCCGGGCCTGCAAACATTTAGCGGGGCCTGCAGAATTATAAATCTGGGGGACCGAATGTCCTGCAAGGTGAAAAACTTTTCGTACAGACTGATATACCTGTCTCTGCTCACATATATACATGTATAGACAAAGGTGCACGAGTTTCAGTCTGTTGTCTGCCTATAATGTCTGGGTTATTTCACGAGTTGACCAATGAGTGTACCTTTGTGTTTATTTTTTATCTTTTTCGATTCAAAATACCGAAATTATGGTAGGGGGAGCCTAAATAGGCTAAAATGGCTTTTTTCTATGCCGTTCAAATGTAAACAAACTGCCGTCATAGGGCCATGAAATACGGCCGTGGGTTATTTCACGGGGAGTGAAATACGGCGCTCATTGGTTAAATCAATGGGGCTGTCGTATTCCATAAAAAATAAATGTGTAATCCTACTCACACAAACACATACAGTGGGGACAGGTAAAAAAAGGACATTGCAACGTGAGAATTTCTATTTTTTTCCCGATTTTCGGGAATCAAAAAATGACGTGTGAAAATAGAAACTAACATTAATACATAGGAAAAAGGCCACACTCTGACCAGAATCCCCCCCCCCCCCCCCCCCACCACCATCATGGTGTTAAGAAAATGGCTGCTCCCTAATACTAAGACCTGTGTTGGGCTGTGAAGAACACACCGACCCGGGACGACTTGTAGGAACTTGCCGCTACTATTCAGGTGCCTCAAGTTAGTCCTTTAACCCTTTAAAGACACATGTCGCTAAAAGTTGACATTTGTAATCATGATGCACCGATGCTGCCCTGGTGAGTAACTCGCCGGTGCTGCATTGGTGCATCATGCCGACCTTTCGGGAGTGTCTCAACCTCATAGGGTAGGCATTATGCTTGAATGCAGCACTGGCGAGTTACTCGTCAGGGCTGCATCATGACGACCAAGGGCATGATGCATAAAGGATTAAGGGCCGAATTATTGGTTGTCATCATGATGCATGAATGCAAACCTGGCGAGTCCACTCTGACACAAGAGGTAGATTTATACATTCATGACAACCCTTCGGGAGTGTATCAACATCATTGGCTCGGCATGATGCATGATTGCAGCACTGGCTAGTCTACTCGACAGGGCTGTATTCATCCATAATGACGGCAAATGGCATGGTGTATTAAAGCAGTATGCGGCCCCTAAAGGGTTAGAAGACTAATGCCCCCATGAGCAGTATAAGAACCCATTATATGGTTTCATTTTACAAGGGATGTTGTTGTACATGTCCCATTAAAAGAGCACGTGCTACCATCATTTTGGTTGTGAACAGCAAATCATCGGTATTTAAAACCCCTTCACCACTGGATATCCTCAATGCAATATATTGGCTTACCGCGTGGAAGGGGTTAAATGGAAAATACATGTTACCGGTAAGCAATGCCATGGTATCAGTTATAAGTGACAAACAGGGTAAAATGGCAAATAAACACTGTACATAGGCTTTAAGCCTTACATACTGGCATGACCAGTAGGCCTTGCCCTGACCCCGCCTTCACCCGGGACCCTGTCCTAACACAGCCGTCTGTAGTCGTCATGACACAGCAGTACACCTAACCCTTTAAGGGCAGCCTAGTGCCTTAAACCTATTAGAGGCACGTAACCCTCTTCATAACTATTGCAATCAGGTATTTAGTTTCATTTATTTTGTTATCTTTATAAATATATCAATACTACATACCGTAAAGTCTCTCATATAAGCCAAGGCAGTATGCTAATCGGAACCAACTTTCATTTGATACCAAACATGCCTACCGTAAAACCTTGTGTATAAGCCGCGGCTAGTATGCGAGTCAGATCGCTGATATGGCTAACGGGATTGGCACAGAGTCCAGGGGTATAAGAGGTCAATCCGTTCAAACCATGCAAAATATCAGTGTCCTCTTCCCTGTTGTCTAAAAATGTAAAAATGAGCACTCCCTTACATCTTAGTCTATTATATGTAGCGCTATTAAGAGTAACTCATTAATGATGTGAATATTGTAAAACCTGTGTGTCCAAGAATATTTGAATGTAGCAGAACCCAGAGCCTTTGATATTAAAGGAAGACCAATAGAATTGTTCATTGTCAATATGAAAAAGTTTAAAATAAAAATGACGCTAAACTTAGACTTACAGCAATCCACCTGGTGTAATACTGGACTCAGGTCCTCATAGATAAGAGAGTTGGGTGTCGGGTTGATGGTCAGTGGGCTTGTCGCACGAACCGCCCAACACCTCGCGTTCAGTCGACACCTTCAGTCCCAACCCAGGACCAGCTGGACACTCACTGACCTCTAACTGACCTCTAAGTGACCTCAGTGACCTTACAGCAGGTCAGAGGTCCCATAGGCCAGTTCTGGCCATGTGTCGACATAACACTTGTATTCTGGGTAATACCGCAGGGTTGTTTGCAAATATTTGGAAAACCCAAGAGATGGATCCTCAGAGATGAAGACAAAGAAAATACCATACAGACGCATTTAAGCACTGGGATGTTGATAAGCGCCAGTGTTGTATAAACGCCAGGAGTAGAGGTCCTGAAATAAGTGTCTGTGTTGTTTAAGCGCCAAGGGTAATCTGGCTTCCAATTCTATAAGCGCCTGGGCGCCTATTCACAACTACACGATGGGATGAATAACCTACCTGGTACTGACTTCAGTAACATAAAACTAAAAGGTGTGGGCATTCAGGAGCTATAGGGGTCAAGCTGATTGTCCAATGGGCGCGACCATTATTGAAGCTGTTATTGGCGAGATAAGCACTGATAACAGCTGTCACAATGGGTACAAGTTGTTACATGATATGCACCTTAAGAATCCCACAGTGAATGAAGGGAATTGTTTTATTTGTCTAAAATGTATTCCGCTAGTGGCCTATAAGCTTGTAATTCCAGACCTGCCTATATCAATGAATGTCAATATACTACGATATTCAGATATTTAAGTCAAGAACAGATACATTTATTTATATCATAAGGATCTACCCCGGTACTAGATTTGTTCATGATAAACATATATATTTGGAGACCTATTAGAATGATAAAAACAATTCCCCTTGAAATGTACCTGATGCAAATCAACTATGCTTATCTGTCAAAGAGAAATTCAAGAACCATATATTTGCAGCATTTTCAAAACGACATGAACAATGTTTGTCTTGCATTAGATCCTGCTGTACATCTTTAACTCTCATCACTCTATTTTACAGTTGACCGGCTTCACTGCGAGTCTGAGTCCTTCAAGATGGACCTCATCCTGGACATCAACGCTCTCATCTACCCCATGGAACTCGGTAAGTACACAGTACAATAAGTGCTCCCTGATCTACCCCATGGAGCTTGGTGAGTAGACTTTATTTCCCTAATCCACCTCATGGAGCTTGGTAAGTAGACTTTAACTCCCTGATCTACTCCATGGAGCTTGGTAAGTACAGACTTTAAACTACCTGATCTACCCCATGGAGCTTGGTAAGTAGACTTTAACTCCCTGATCTACTCCATGGAGCTTGGTAAGTACAGACTTTAAACTACCTGATCTACCCCATGGAGCTTGGTAACTAGACTTTAACTCCCTGATCTACCTATAGAGCTTGTGGAGTAGACTTAAACTCCCCGATCTACTCCATGGTGCTTGGTGAGTAGAGACTTTAACTCCCTGATCTGCCCCATGAAGCTTGGTGAGTGGAGTATAACTCCCTGATCTACCCCATGGAGCTTGGTAAGTACAGACTTTAATTCCCTGATCTACCGCATGGAGCTAGGTGAGTAGACTTTAACTCCCAGATCTACCCCATGGAGCTTGGTGAGTACAGACTTTAAACTCCCAGATCTACCCCATGGAGCTTGGTGAGTAGACCTTAACTCCCTGATCTACCCCATGGAGCTCGGTAAGGCCACTTTAAAAAAATTATCAGCTTTGCAGACACCGCCCGCATCATTTAAAAAGGGCCGCATGCTTGCTCTTTATTACATTTTTTCCTTAAAAAAGCTTGTAAAAACACCGCATTCATGGATATATGGTAACACCTAACATATGAAAATAATGATATCTCAACGATCAATTGCAGTAAAAACTCAATTTAAAAAGAGATTTTCTTACTGGATAGAATTCCCATTTGTTTAGACTAAAAAGCCACCCTCCCGCACCTATTTTTTTTCAAAAGTATCCGCAAAGCTCATAATTAATTTTAAGCAGCCGAAGTAGACTTTAATTCCCTGATCTACCCCATGGAGCTTGGTGAGTAGACTTTAATTCCCTGATCTACCCCATGGAGCTTGGTAAGTAGACTTTATCTCACTGATATACCTGATACACACCAGTGGCGCTGCGATCGTTTTAGTGGTTACATAGCGGTACCAGTAGTGACTGAGACTAGGTCAACGGTCCTATGCCGGGAACGAGCTCCAAATAACTCTTTTTTTGCCGATTTTATATCGTCTACTGCGGCGACCTTTGAATCCAGCAGCAAAGAAATTCACTGGATCTACCATTAGCTATCAATACCAGTAAGATATTTGCTGAATATTTAGGCATATTGATGATTTAGCTTGATATTTACCATTAGTTGTTTTACTATTTTGAGAAACTTTATATTTTGAGAGAAGCAGACGTCTGCAGTATCCTATCCCCTATCCTTTGTTGACTCAGGGTTACCCTGAGTCTTGTGCGACGGGTTACAGTGGCTCTCTCAGCCTAAAATTTAAAACAGCTGTCATTCCTTCAAAATTGGAGCTTTTTCTCTCAATTTTGTGTGATTAGATGCGTTACAATGTTGTCCTTCCTATGTAGTCGCGCTTTAATCCATTTTCAAACGCTCCCCCCTGAAAAGCATGATTTTAATTTTGTGTCTAAAATGGTGGTAATTTGCTTCAGCATAGAGCCCTATGGGAGCCTGTAGATAACCCTTAACATTGAACAGTTACATATTGAACGGGCTCAGTGCTATCTCTATGGGAGAGGGTTATCTGCAGTGAGACTACAGGGGTGAGATGCTTTTTTTCAGACATTCTGACAGCTCTAACCTTAGGGTAATTGACTGGGGGTTACTTTGGGAATGGTCAATGCATGGTAATTTTGTATTGTGTGTGATATTGAACATGTCAGTTGGGGAGGGGGGACTTGATGGGAGGGGGTCCTCATGCCCCCTGTTGATTTAAAAAAAAAGAATTCATGTCACCATATCAAATTTCTTTTTTGCCATGTTAAGACCTTAATAAGCATATAGGATGCTTAGGCTAATATAAAAATGTGAATAAGGGCTCAAGTACCCCCCCCAAAAAAAGTCAATGCACACATTTTTTTTGAGTATACCCTTTTTTTGCGCTGCTAGCCTCACTCGGTGTGACTTTCTCAGGGCACCTGCGTCATGCGACCTATAGGTTGTGAGGTGCAGGCCTGGAGGTAGTGTGTTGTCAGCTCCAGATATGTTATACTTGTGACGCACAATTTGGGTATGCTATCCGAAACGGTGCAGCCAGGATACAAGAGAAGTGTGTGAGTGAGACCAGGTTGAGACTGGGTATCCATGGCAAAGGGGAAATGTAAAACAAACATTCTGCCACAGCTTTAGCTACAGCGTCTGCCACAGCTATTACCACAACTTCTGCCACAGCTTTTACCACAGATTTTAGCTGGGTGAGACGTTTTTCATCAGACCAAAATAGCTTAGGAACAGATATGTGGACAAAGCTTGTGTATAGTAGGGTCTGTGTGTGGTGGTGTACAGGGGTAGGGGCAGGGGTAGGGGTATGCATGCACATTACACAATGCACACTACACATGCATCCTACACCTGTACACTACACATGCACACTATGCATGTACACTACACATGCACACTATGCATGCACACTACACCTGTACACTACGCATGCACACTACACATGTACACTACAAGTGCACATTCCACATGCACACTATGCCCACACACTTCTCATGCTTACTACAGGCAACCACCCTGAGTCTTTTGTGATTAGGATCACACGCTCGATTTTTTTCATTCCCTCCTCTCTATTCCCACCATACCCTTTATCCCCCTGCCTACAGTATTTCCTCTTCCATACCCAATTCCCCCTCTCCTCTTCATACCCCTGCTCATTCATTATTCCCATGCCTACATTTGCCCCCTCCTTCCACTCTGTCCCCTGCCTACCATTAACCAGCCTCCTACATCCTATCCCAACCCTACCATATATTGTTGTCCTCCCCTTTCCCCATGTCTTCCCTAGCCCCCTTTATCCCCCTGCCTATTATTTACCTCTATTCGCAACCATCAATATTCCCTTTATTTCTCTATCTATTCCATACCTACCATTTGTACCCCAGTTAACCTTTACCCACTGCCTACCATTTATCCCCCTGCCTACGCAGGTGGCCTACCATTTATTCGTTATTTCCCTACTGCCCTTTATTCCCCTGCCTCTCCTTCCTGTTATGTATATCCAGGTTCCTCCTTCCTGCCATGTATTCTCCTCCCTGCCATGTATCCTCCCTTCTACCATGTATTCTCCTCCCTGCCATGTATCCTCCTCCCTGCCATGTATCCTCCTCCCTGCCATGTATCCTCCTCCCTGCCATGTATCCTCCTTCCTGCCATGTATCCCCCCTGCCATGTATCCTCCCTGCCATGGATCCTCCTCCCTGCCATGGATCCTCCTCCCTGCCATGGATCGTCCTTCCTGCCGTGTATCCAGGTTCCTCCTCCCTGCATGTATCATCCCTGCTGTGTATCCTACCTACTGTGTATCCTCCTCCCTGCGATGTATCCTCCCTGCTGTGTATCCTCCCTACTGTGTACCCTCCCTACCTTGTAGCCTCCTCCCTACCATGTATCCTCTCTGCTGTGTATCGTCCTCCCTGCCATGTATCCTCCCTGCTGTGTATCCTTCTCCCTGCCGTGTATCCCCCCTATATTTCCCTCCCTACCCAATATGCCGCTCCCTACACTCCCCCTCCCTACCCAATATTCCCATACCTACACTCCCCTCCCTACCCGATATCCCCTTCCCTACACCCCCCCTCCCTAAACTCCCCCTCCCTCCCCAATATTCCCATACCTATACTCCCTTCCCAACCCGGTATTCTCCTCCCTACACTCCCCCTTCCTACCCAATATTCCCATACCTACACTCCCTTCCCAACCCGATATTCCCCTCTCTATACTCCCCCTCCCTCCCCGATATTTCCAGCTGATATTTCCCTCCCTACACCCCCTCCCTACCTGATATCCCCCTCCCTAGACTCCCCTTCCTACCCAATATTCCCATACCTACAGTCCTCTCCCTACCCGATATTCTCATAACTTCACTCCCCTCCCTATCCGATATTCCCCTCCCTACACTCCCCTCCCTACCCAATATTCCCCTCCCTACCCAATATTCCCCTCCCTACACTCCCCCTCCCTACCCAATATTCCCATACCTACACTCCCCTCCCTACCCGATATCCCCTTCCCTACACTCCCCCTCCCTAAACTCCCCCTCCCTCCCCAATATTCCCATACCTACACTCCCTTCCCAACCCGGTATTCTCCTCCCTACACTCCCCCTTCCTACCCAATATTCCCATACCTACAGTCCACCTTCTTACCCGATATCCCCCTCCCTACACTCCCCCTTCCTACCCAATATTCCCGTCCCTACACTCCCCCTCCCTACACTCCCCTCCCTACACTGCCCCTTCCTACCCAATATTCCCATACCTACAGTCCACCTTCCTACCCAATATCCCCCTCCCTACACTCCCCCTTCCTACCCAATATTCCCGTCCCTACACTCCCCCTCCCTACACTCCCCTCCCTACACTCCCCCTCCCTACACTCCCTCTCCCTACACTCCCCCTCCCTACACTCTCCCTCCCTACACAATATTCCCATACCTATACTACCCTCCCTACCTGATATCCAACTCCTTACACTCCCCTCCCTACCCAATATTCCCATACCTACACTCCCCTCCCTACACTCCCCTCCCTACCCGATATTCCCCTCCCTACATTCCCCTCCCCACCCAATATTCCTATATCTACACTCCCCTCCCTACCTGATATCCCCCTCCCTACACTCCCCTTCCCTACAGTCCCCCTCCCTACCCAATATCCCCCTCCCTACACTCCCACTCCCTTCATTCCCCTCCCTACCCGGTATTCTCCCCCCTAAACTCCCCCTTCCTACCCAATATTCCCATACCTACAGTCCACCTTCCTACCTGATATCCCCCTCCCTACACTCCCCCTTCCTACCCAATATTCCCGTCCCTACACTCCCCCTCCCTACACTCCCCTCCCTACACTCCCCCTCCCTACACTCCCCCTCCCTACACTCTCCCTCCCTACACAATATTCCCATACCTATACTACCCTCCCTACCTGATATCCAACTCCCTACACTCCCCTCCCTACCCAATATTCCCATACCTACACTCCCCTCCCTACACTCCCCTCCCTACCGGATATTCCCCTCCCTACATTCCCCTCCCCACCCAATATTCCTATATCTACACTCCCCTCCCTACCTGATATCCCCCTCCCTACACTCCCCTTCCCTACACTCCCCCTCCCTACCCAATATCCCCCTCCCTACACTCCCACTCCCTACACTCCTCCTCCCTATTCTCTCCCCCTCCCTACCCAATATTCTCCTCCCTACATTCCCCTCCCTACCCGGTATTCTCCTCCCTAAACTCCCCCTTCCTACCAGATATTCCCCTCCCTACCCAATATTCTCATACCTACATTCCCCTCCCTACCCGATATCCCCCTCCCTACACTCCCCCTCCCTACACCCCCCTCCCTACACTCATCTCCCTACACTCCTCTCCCTACCCAATATTCCCATACCTACACTCCCCCCCTACCCAATATTCCCCTCCCTACCCAATATTCCCATACCTACAGTCCACCTTCCTACCTGATATCCCCCTCCCTACACTCCCCCTTCCTACCCAATATTCCCGTCCCTACACTCCCCCTCCCTACACTCCCCTCCCTACACTCCCCCTCCCTACACTCCCCCTCCCTACACTCTCCCTCCCTACACAATATTACCATACCTATACTACCCTCCCTACCTGATATCCAACTCCCTACACTCCCCTCCCTACCCAATATTCCCATACCTACACTCCCCTCCCTACACTCCCCTCCCTACCGGATATTCCCCTCCCTACATTCCCCTCCCCACCCAATATTCCTATATCTACACTCCCCTCCCTACCTGATATCCCCCTCCCTACACTCCCCTTCCCTACACTCCCCCTCCCTACCCAATATCCCCCTCCCTACACTCCCACTCCCTACACTCCTCCTCCCTATTCTCTCCCCCTCCCTACCCAATATTCCCATACCTACATTCCCCTCCCTACCCGGTATTCTCCTCCCTAAACTCCCCCTTCCTACCAGATATTCCCCTCCCTACCCAATATTCTCATACCTACATTCCCCTCCCTACCCGATATCCCCCTCCCTACACTCCCCCTCCCTACACCCCCCTCCCTACACTCATCTCCCTACACTCCTCTCCCTACCCAATATTCCCATACCTACACTCCCCCCCTACCCAATATTCCCCTCCCTACCCAATATTCCCATACCTACACGCCCCCCCTCCCCCCCCCCCCCACCCAACTCCTTTTATTTCCCTGTCTACCGGTAATACATGTATATGCACTCCCTAGATGCCCAGCTGCCATATCTCACCAATCATATATCCCTTGCAAGCTCGCAAGTGCCACTCTCTAAATGGAGGCTAGCTTGAGATCTCCTCATCCCTACAAATGCTGCCTTTAAACCCCCCCACCTCCCTGCCCACCCTTGCCTGCTTTAATACCCTATTGGTATACATGTAGCCCCACCCATTTACAATCCTCACCCAAATCCACATCTGTAGCACACCCTGCATCAGCCGTTTCACATTAACCTACAGTCCCCCGAGCTTAGTGTTACCTTATAAACGCCATCTTCCCCATATTCCTCCCTTCATTCCCCCGCCCCTCCAAATGCCCACCTCTCCACCATACCCCATACAATATCTAGGTAGAAAGATGGCAATATTATAGCATTCTGGTAAGGGTGTAACACATGCCTCCCTATTTCCTACAATGTAAGGTTTTAAACCCCTAATTCGCTGCTCTCCCTTCTCTGCTTAACCCATCTATATAGCCTCCAATGCCTTACCCGCCACATCTAACCCCCTTTTCCTGCCCTAACCATAATCTCACTACTACCCTTTAAAATCCAATACCCCCACCCCCTGCCTCTCACCCCCAGCGGCTCCCAGCGCCCACCCATCTAGTAAGCCCCCACCTCTGTGCTACCTTAAAAAACACCAACCCAGATAACTAACCCATGACTGCTGCGTCAGCACTGCTGGCTGCTATTCCTGCACTTCCCGTGTCCCTGGAACTGGGGACAACCCCCTCCCCCTCGCAACCCCCTCCCCTAACCCCACCCCCGCCCCACACACACCCAACACACCCCACACACAGAGCCAATGGCAGCGGAGATTCCCCGCCCATGTCATCGGGGAGCGCCGGGGCGGGCGTAATCCTCCGTTCTATTTTTAGCGCTCGGCGTTCTATTTTTAGCTCGGCGTCTTGAGCTCGGGGCGCGGTGCGTCTGTATGCGGGGGGCTGTGATGTCACGGGCGGCTATTTATAGTAACAGTCTACTGCTCGCTGCCGGGGGTGGGAGGTGGTGAGGGAGGGGGGGGGGCTGTGAGGCAGTTATATAGTGGAGGCGCCGGGGTAGCGGCCAGGGCAGTGCTCGGGATACCACAAGAGCTGGAGGAGGAAGGGCAGGGGGAGCAGCTCGTGTGGGATATCTACTGGAGAAACAACGGCCTCGGTGCAGTCACTCAGTAGAGTGGAGGGCATTATAGTAGTATTAAACGGCCGTGCAACAAGAGCAAGGAAGGAGGAGCAAGCAGCCTGCGTCCTGCTCCTAGACCCCATAGCTACCCTACCCGACCAGGGTAATGCTGATAAAACTGTACAACTAGGGGAGGCGGCGGGCGGCCAGGGCCGCATACTACCTCCCTGCTGCACACCGTACTATACAGTGCCCTCAGAGCCCTTCCACCCCCACCCCCTCCCCACCCACCAGCACACACACAGTGCTATATAATAGCAGCAGTATGATAACCAGGGGGGTTGTACCACCAGGAGGAGTAGACATGGGGGACCTGCTCCCCTGTTGCACACCCTCCCCCTACTCCCCTGTACTAGTAGTACTACAATGGACGCTTACTGTGGAGGAGGCAGTTGGCAGTGAACAGGACGTACAGGACGTACATGACGCTAGGACGGACGTCGGGAAAAGAGGACGGAGACACAGGGAGATGACGTATATAGGAGACGCAGCTGGACGTATAGCAATCTCACAGGGAGCTTAGGGCGACGGGGTGAGGGACTGCAGCGTCAAGAGGAAGGGGGGGGGGAGAGGAGACATTTATTTTTTCTTTGCAAAATCCAGACATATTCGCTTGAATTTAGAGTGAAGAAAAATCATATAATTCTTTTTTCCCCATTTTACACAATTTACAAAATCGGGAAATATCTGATTCTGTTTTGATTAAGGAACAGTGTTTCATAGGTATTGTCGGGGGGGGGGGGGTAAGGAAAAGAAAAGAAGTTTGAGTGTGCGATGGTTGGCGAAAGAGAAGGTCGATTTTGAGGATTAGACAATTATTATAAAACTGAAGCTACAAAAGGCCAGATGGAGGCAGAGCATCACGGCATTGAAGAGAAAATCAGTGGCTTTCCAATTATTCGATTAACAGGGAATGTGGGTCTATCAGCGGATCCAAGAGGTCCGGACTCCCCCCCCCCCCCCCCCACCTGCTTTTGATTATTTTTAAGATTTATCTAATGATTATTATTTTGATTATGGATGAAATGCATAGATTATCAAGAAACAGAAGAACAAGGCCCCGGAACTCGCACTTCACCGTCAGACCTGCGCTCTCCCCGTTAGAGAATACACCGAGAAAGGCTACTTCTATGCCCGGCCTCTATGGCCACATCCAATTTTGTATATATATGGGACCACGGACAGATCCCGTGTGCTAGGGGGGAAAGGGGGACATTAATGGGCCCAATATGATCGTTGGGTGAGAAAGAATTTGGGGAAGACGTCAAATAATAAACATACTGAGTATACTTATGAAAACGCTAAACAATTTTTTTTCTTATTGGGGGAGGTGCGTGATTTCAAAAGCACATATAAATGATAAAAAGCACTACTGCAATACTGGATGAATTTGACTAAGAAAAACTACGATGAGGGCCCGCCAGTGCAGGCTAGATCTCTCTATAGTTGCAGTGTGGGGAGCATTTTCTAACAATTCTGAACCTGGGTGGCGTCCCCTTTCCCCTGTGATTTCGCCTGGAGTCTCCGCTGGAGAACGGTGAAATAATCATGTAGATGGTTGGGTGGAGTTGGTGTATCAATGTATACATTGCTGATTAATAGTAGCATGAGCAGTTGGTGAGCAGAATAAATCAGACCTTGAGAGCAGAGGAGGGCATTCGACTCTGAGCTTTTTGGAATTAGAACTAAAAGTGGGCCCCTCTAGCAAACGTCAAAATAACGTTTTTAACGTTATATAATAACATGTTTTTACACAATAAGGAGTCATAGAGAAACGTTATATAACGTTTTCTGATTACGGGGGAGGGGACCTTATCTGGGGCTGGGGATCTTGACACCTTGGGGCAGTAGTTAACATATGTGTTGCTAGGCAGATAAACAATTAGAATAGCTGTTGCTAAGCAACCAGCTACCTCAAATTCCTTGGGTCCAATTTAGGGGGGGTAGGTATGGTTGTAATCAACCTTAGGACCATGGAAAACTGTGTTGCTAGGCAGATAAACAATTAGAACAGTTGTTGCTAAGCAACCAGCTGTCTTAGAAACAAACCAATAGAACCATTGAATTCCTTGGGTCCAAATTAGGGGGGGTAGGCAGTGTTAAAAAAGTATTCTAAGCCATATCTAGGTCATTGGAGATGGAATTCTGATATTTTGGTGGCCATCTTGGATTTTGGCGGCCATCTTGGATTCCTCGCAACCTTTCCTTTTACGCTCGCCATATCTGAAAAGCCCATGATCAGAGCTTTCCAGTGGTATATAGTGACCTTTAGTCTTTTTTGGTGATGGGTGTCGCCAGAAATAATGCTCCTAGCTCTCCAATGCTGCAGCACTACAGATGCAGGAAGATATATTTGCCTCTGCTACATGTAATGTATTCATTCCCCTGCCATAGACACTCGGATACCCGGACATGCATTGGCAATCACCCTCCTGTCGGTGCCAGACTTTGTGAACATTCCCTTGGATTCAGAAGAAAACTACAAATGTAGAGGAGGGGTTGGTTTTGGGGGAGTGAGGAGGGGATTGGATGTTGATGTGGGGGAGGGAGGAGGGGATTAAATGTGAGAGAAGTAAGGAGTGGATTTGATGTGGGGGAGTGAGCAGGGGAGTGAGTGAGGAGGGGGTTGGATGTAGGGGGGGCGAGGAGGACTTTGGATGTGGATGTGAGGCGGGGATTTGATGTGAAGAAGAAGGAAGTGAGGAAAGGATTAGATGTCAGAGAGTGAGGAGGGGGATGGATGTAGGTGAGGGGTGAGGAGGGCATTGGATGTGGGGGAGTGAGGAGGGGATTGGGTGTGGATGTGAGGAGGAGATTGGATGTGGGGGAGGGGATTGAATGTGAAGGAAGTGAGGAGAGGATTGGCTGTGGGGGCGTGAGGGGGGTTGGATGTGGATGTGAGGAGGGGATTTGATGTGGGGGGAGTGAGGAGGAGATTGGATGTGGGGAGTGAGGAGGGAACTGGATGTGGGGGAGTGAGGAGAGGATTGGATGTGGGGGAGCGGATTGAATGTGGGGGAGTGAGGAGGGGATTGGGTGTGGATGTGAGGAGGGGATTTGATGTGAAGGAAGTGAGGAGAGGATTGGCTGTAGGGGAGTGAGGGGGAATTGGATGTGGATGTGAGGAGGGGATTTGATGTGGGGGGAGTGAGGAGGAGATTGGATGTGGGGAGTGAGGAGGGAACTGGATGTGGGGGAGTGAGGAGAGGATTGGATGTGGGGGAGCAGATTGAATATGGGGGAGTGAGGAGGGCATTGGATGTGGATGTGAGGAGGGGATTTGGTGTGAAGGAAGTGAGGAGAGGATTGACTGTGGGGGAGTGAGGAGGGGATTGGATGTGGATGTGAGGAGGGGATTGGATGTGGGGGAGGGAGGGGGATTGGATGTGGGGGAGCGGATTGAATGTGGGAGAGTGAGGAGGGGATTGGATGTGGGGGAGAGCATTGGATGTTGGGGAGTGAGGGGGGATGTGGGAGAGTGAGGAGGGGGTAGGATGTCGGCGAATGAAAAGGGAATGAAGAGGGCATTGGATGGGGTCATTGGAATAAGCATTGCGCCAAGGAAGAAGTGAATAACCGGTCATAGGTCCTTGAAAGTGCTGAGGGTTGGAATGGGATGAGAAGTGAGCATACCGTAGAATGAGGGAGTCAGTGGACCTTGGAAGGGTGGGGGGGGGGGGTGAATTTGTGGAAGATTGGACAGTGTGAACATTTACTGTGTAGATGGTATTCAGGGATGTATGTCTTCCTGAAATTCCAGAAAATCCTGGAATCTACACTTTTAAGGAACAACAATGTTAAAAATCCCCTGTTTTCACATGGGGCTCTCCCAGCAGTGTTCCTTGCCAGCAGAAGACAACCCCAATGCTCTGCTGGCCGGGAGCAGTGCAGGCGAGGCGGGGAGGCCTCAGGAGCGCCGGGGTTGCCTTCATAGGGCCTTCTACTGGCCGGGAGCACTGCAGGGAGCACCTGGTTTGACTTCCTGTTTTATTCACCTCGCCTGACTGGGAAAAGGACAATTCGACAGATTGCCGGTTCGACAGGACGATTCGACAGGACAATTCGACAGAATTTTCGGGACTGTTGGACAGATTTTTGGGACTGTTGGACAGATTCAGTTTATTTTTGAGACTGTTCGACAGACTTAGATAATTACATTTGAAATACTCTTTCTAGATGTGAATTGAGCCATAGAATACATCTCTGGTGTTTGTTCCTTAATGTTATCAGAATCTAATACAGAAAAAAAAAGCAAAAGAAAGAAAATGGGGGTTCGGGGGCACAGCCCCCAAGGAACAAAAGGAAAAGAAAACGGGGGTTCGGGGGCTTTCCATATCAACAGAAACACTACTCCTCTGTCACAACTCTGGCGCATAATAAGTGTATGGTATTTCCTTTATATAGGCTACAACGTTATCTGAATGACTGTTTATAATCCTATACATGTATGTGTCTTGAGCATGAGCCTATTTTACAAAAAGATAACATTTACTCTTGTCTGTCTGGTACTTTAGGAAAGAGAAAACAATGCAAAATTTTTGGCGCAAATCATATGTCCATCATAACATCGTATCGTATGCCAAAGTAAAAGTGTTAATCATCTATGCTCAAATTATTGTTTTAATCCCAGGCTCTATAGAGCTACTAGTATACTATTGAAAAACGACATAATTATGAAAATTGACATTTTTTCATCACAATAGAACTATGCTGTAGTCTATATTTTTTTCACTTCATAATGTCAAATAGGTTGAACTCATATACCTTAAATGAGCTTTGGTGCATTACATACTATACATGTATATAGTAAGAAAAACAAATCTGTCGAATTGTCCTGTCCAAAAAAAAAATCTGTCCAACAGTCCTGTCGAATAGTCTCAGGAATCTTGAAATTCTGTCGAACCGCCAATCTGTCGAACCGCCGATCTGGCGAACAGTCTGCCAGCCCTCCTGACTTACATTCACCTCTCCTGACTTACATCCCTGGGTATCCATTGGTCACTTCAACCTGTATTAAGGTTGGTGCGGTTGGTTTGGTAATTTGTTACTGTAACCAGGCTTCCCTGGACGGGAACCAGCAGTGCCGCTGGTTACTTGGGCTCTGGAGCACCACGGATGTAACCAGCACATGAAAACACAGGCCACATTTCTCTAGCAATGCTGGACTCTTGGGGCCTCTCCTTCGGCTCTCCAAGAGTCCATCATTGCTATATGGACTAGGGAAAGAGAGTCCAGCATTCTTGCAAGTTAAGAGTCCAGCAGTCCAGCATTGCCTGAGTCCCGTTCAAATGCCTGACCATAAAACGTGTGTTGCTTTGGCGAAATACAGAGTATATCAGAACTATAGATGCAGAGAGAGAAGGGGAACTTGAGTAAGATCAAACTGGTAAATAAATGACAGTGGGGCACATGCACAAGAGAAAACTTGACCGTGGCGGGAGGCACAAGGAAATTTAAAGAAATACAGTGGCGGGGAGGCACAGGGAAGTAGAGAAATCGACAAAGTAGATAAATTGATAGCGGTGGAGGAGGTACCAGGACATAGAGCAATGGACATTGGCGTGGAGGCACAGAGACATAAAGAAATTGACAGTGGTGGGAGGCACAGGGAAATAGAGCAATTGACAGTGGTGGGGAGGCACAGGGAAGTAGGGAAATTGACAGTGGTGGGGAGGCACAGGGACATAGAGCAATTGACAGTGGTGGGGAGACACAGGGACATAGAGCAATTGGCAGTGGTGGGGAGGCACAGGGAAATAGAGCAATTGACAGTGGTGGGGAGGCACAGGGACATAGAGCAATTGACAGTGGTGGGGAGGCACAGGGAAATAGAGCAATTGACAGTGGTGGGGAGGCACAGGGACATAGAGCAATTGACAGTGGTGGGGAGGCACAGGGAAATAGAGCAATTGACAGTGGTGGGGAGGCACAGGGACATAGAGCAATTGACAGTGGTGGAGAGGCACAGGGAAATAGAGCAATTGACAGTGGTGGGGAGGTACAGGGACGTAGGGAAATTGAGTAATGGAAAGGCGTATGGAATAGGTACAGAAAACTGGTGTATGCACTACAGATGTAATGAAGGACATGGGATTGAGGGAAACTGGTATTAGAGCCAGGGGCATACAGGGACAGAAGAATATAGGAAAAGCCGCTTTGAGGCCACAAAGTGGGCTATGAGGGATAAGAAACACTGGTTTACAAGAGACAGACAGGGACAACTAGAGACAGGAGAGAGACGGTGAATAGAGAACACTTGTATATGAGAGATAGAGGTATGGAGTGGCAGAATAGAGGAAACCACTAGGGTAGATTCACCATGGGTCGGACACTTACCCTGAGACGGACAGGGAAATTTGAAGTTATCCATGCACAATACCACTTCCAGTGTTTGTTATTTAGAAAGAATAACCCTTAAACTTTACCTTATATACAAACAAAGAGCTTAAAATGCTTGAATATCCACAAAATCAGATGTCCGTCTCTAGGCGAATCTACCCAAAAGAGACATGCAAAGAGGAACGGGAGAACTGGTTCATGGGAAGCAGAGCCATGCAGGTAGGAACGGGAGAACATGCAGGGAGAACTGGTGTATATGAGACACAGTTTGAGAGTGATGGAAAGAAACGGGAACTATAGATACAGCTTAGGGAGAGATGGGGAATAGCCTCAATGGGGCGAAATCAGCATATGAGGAGACAGAGGCTGGAAAGGACGTAAAAATGTAAGAAACTAGTAGGCCTACATTTATACCCCAGACAGAGAGACGGGAAACAGGGGACAACCCAATTGTATGAGAGACAAGAGCAGGGAGGGACGGTATAATAATGAACACAGGTATAGAGGGGGGATAGGAAAAAGGAAACAGAGACAGGGAAGGACGGGAGATTAGGGAAACCCACTACATGTATATGAAGAATGGAGGGAAAGAGGACATAAGAGAGAGACAGGAAGAGTAGAGATAGAGGGCAGTTTAGAAGCACAGTGTTCAGGTTACCGGTGATACTTTATTACATCAGGTGCTCAGTGTACCAGAAGATCAGCAGTTACCAGTAGTATTGTATTACAGCAGGTGCCCAGTGTACCAGCAGATCAGGAGTTACCAGTGCCATTGCACCAAAGTGCCCAGTGTACCAGCAGATCAGGAGTTACCAGCGCTATTGCACCACCGGTGCCCAGTGTTCCAGCAGATCTGCAAGTGAAGCTCACTGTACCGACAGGTAGCTGTTGCCAGTGATAATGTATGGCCAATGGAGCCCAGCGTACCGGAATCATCCAGTGGGTTTTTGATTACACAAGGATCCCAGTGTACCTATTGATTAGCAGTTACTCATGTTAATGTATTACTAAGGAGCCCAGTGCATCAGCAGATCAGCAGTTACTCATGTTAATGTATTACTAAGGAGCCCAGTGCATCAGCAGATCAGCAGTTACTCATGTTAATGTATTACTAAGGAGCCCAGTGCATCAGCAGATCAGCAGTTACTCATGTTAATGGATTACTAAGGAGCCTAGTGCATCAGCAGATCAGCAGTTACTCATGTTAATGTATTACTAAGGAGCCCAGTGCATCAGCAGATAAGCAGTTACGCATGTTAATGGATTACTAAGGAGCCCAGTGCATCAGCAGATCAGCAGTTACTCATGTTAATGTATTACTAAGGAGCCCAGTGCATCAGCAGATCAGCAGTTACTCATGTTGATGGATTGCCACCGGAGTATTTTGTGCTAGTAATTCTATAGTGATAATGTATTGGTATCGACATTCAGTGTAGCAGCAAATCAGCAGTTACCAGTGATAAAGTAACTGTCAGCTTTAGCCGACAGTTACAGTAGCCTTATTGATGATGTTCAAAAGATGTGTAGATATCAATTCACTCAAGTGCCAAGGATACACAATTGAAACTGGTAGTAGGCTAATCCAATGTTTGACTAAGTAACCCTACCAATAATGCAAAATATGCGATAAAACATTTCACGTTTCTTTGTTGATAGTGTAGGCCAGGTACATCTGGCAGAACTCATAAAAGTAATTACATGCATAGATTCTCTATTATAGTGAAACATGCAGACACAGCCCTTACCTGTTTAATAGGTGAATACTCGACTATAGCAGGGACTACCGGGGGGGGGCATAGACACTTCAAACTGTACATTGGAGGTCGGACAGGGGGTGGGAGGGGCGGTGCAATAGCTAGATAATTATGTGGCAACATGTTAAAGTGTCGGGGTGGGGCTGTCTAGATATGGACTAATGTGTGGATAGCTATTGAAGAACTGAGGTGAATAAAGTCATGTCCATTCTTACTGTCAGTGGCATTGAGTACTATCGGTGACAGGCCTGCTTTACTGTCAATGCGTCACTGTCAGTCTATAGTAACTGTCAGTCCCTTCGGATCTGTCAGTGATATTACTAGTTTACTGTCAGTATACCAGTCGCTGCAAGTTACATTGGAATCTATCAGGGATTAGAACCTGGTATTTCAAATTGACCAATGGGAGAGCAGGGTTTGCGGGTGTCTATATGCCGTAGACCCCATGGTCATTTAGGGTAATTAAAAGGTAATAAAAGGGTCATTAAATACCAGGTTCTAAGTCGGATAGATCCCATTAACTCGGGGACTATGTCATTTAGACAGCCTCCCTACGGTCGGTGTCTAAATGCCATAGACCCCTCGTACAGGGATCTATCCTTAACCTAAATCCACGGTCAATGTCTGTCACTACCAGTTACATCCGCACTGTTAGTGACGTGGTCTACTGTCAATGCATACTGCCAATTACTATCAGTAGCCTAAACTATTATCAACGCCTTGGTCACTGTCAGTCACTGTGGAAACTGCCCCCCCCTCCCCTTGCTAGTCATGCCATTACATTGATAGCCCCATAAGATGTCCATTGCTGATATAGTACACTACTTAAGCTACACTTAGTTTGAATACTAAGGTACATTTAAACTCCATGTATAGTGTTGAGGCTGTCAAAGCATTTGACACTAAATGGTGTCTTAAGAGGCATACCTATCAGTAGCTGTCAGTGTCAACTCTCTTAGCATTAAAAGTGTCAGTATAGCTGTCAGTGTCTATTGTTAATCTAAGAATGGAATAGATTTACCAGCAGCTGGTTACCAGCGAGTGACAGACTATTGGTTCTTTATTGGCAAGAGATATTTCCACAATATTATGTTTTCCATAGCTTTTGAGAAGTGCATGATTAAATATCCACAGGGATAGATTGCGCTATTATTGCACCAGAGGTCCCATAATGATGCAATATCTTCCAATTTGTTAATGGAAGTATTGTCCAGTTATCTATTATGCTCTCCCCAAAAGGAATCAAATAGAACGTACACAGTTCAACACGTCGTGATACAGAAAACGGAAAATGGATAAATATGTTTCTTGTATGATATAATATAAACAAAAGTGTCCGTACCTTCTGACACCTCCCCCCCCCCGCCCGCCTTAAACTGCTTGACCTGAACATAATTATATACGATTCAAACTGATTGACAGATTGTTCTGTGGACGGGACCATTGTTTAAGCTGGTACTGACGAGATGAGCACTGATAACAGCTGTCACAATGGGTACCAGTTGTTACATAATGCACCTTAAGAATCCCGTACTGAATGGAGCTAACTATTTCATTGGTCTCAAATGTATCCCGCTAGTGCCCTATATCAGGCTATGTATAAAGGCGGAATATATTATGGTGCCGCAGTGCATAATGAAAACATCATACGACCAGTCAGAAAGCATCATTATGGAGGTCAACTATTTTGAGACTTATTTCTAAAATCCACCACATGCCATTGTTTTGGGCAAATGTCCTAGCCCCGTGTGTATTCGTTTGTCATTAAAAGCAGTAGCCCCCCCCCCCTCCCTCCACTACCACCATCGCTACCCTGGGGGGTCACCTGGCTAGTGACGTCAGAGATGTTGTGTGCGGAGGGTGGGAGGGAGACGTGTGTTAGGAGGCGTTGCTGTACTACTGACAGTACTGGCCCTCTCATACTCTACGTACACATATATACATTACAGTATACATCTAGACGTGAGTATAATGTGCCATTCTGACATAGCCTCAATTGATATAATATACAGTCAACCCTCGTTTATAATACCTCGAACATTTACTACCTCGGATCCCTCACATCAGATGCCCTTGCAGTAACTGCCCTTCTATCCATTTTATTCGAACTTATAACTTTGCTTTATCAAACATTTTTCCCATTTGAAATTTCCAAATCGGAGGACGCGAGGATTGACTGTAGCTGCTATTGATATATCGGCATGGATTTGGGCCCTACCAGTCACTGTCTGACAGTGACGTTCAGCACCGCCCATCGGGCATTAGGCCCTGCCTTTATTGTGTGCATATTAATCAGGGGAATATAAGTACACCTACAGCACACACCGCCATACGACGGCGGGCCGCCGGCGTACTTTTCTCCTCTGGGCGCCAGTGACAACCATGCAGTCAGGCCACTGCAGACATGTGTTGATCTCTGTGATGCTGACGTAATTTTATGAATGATAATCAAATTAGAATTCTGTTTATGATAAGGTTGATTTTATTGAGTACAACGACTGATATAATTAGAAATGGAAAGAATAAAAATGGTCAACATTGTACCTGTTTATTGTGTCCAAATATTAACATTACACGGTAGTCTTAGCCGGGGTGGGCTGGGGCTGAAAAGGTGCTAGAGTACAGATTATAGTTGAATCTGTAAATGAAAACTACGACATTTTATGGATATATTTCTGACAAACGGCGACTGTCTCCTCCTGTCACTGGAGCTATAGACCTATAGGGCCCTTTGCCAGCGACGCAGGAAAGATAGTTCACGCCAGACTGATGGCACTGCGGCTATTTAAACACATTGGATATTCTGTAGTGATTCTTTAATAACCATGGATATATATGTTAATCTGGGGCAGCTTTATACTGGTCTATTATAACCGGAGTTTGTGACTGAAGCCATCAAGGATACGAAATGGTTGCTTCCATAGAGTTCTACGATAGATACTACATGTGCACAACGAGTATGGTCTCTATAACTACATTGTGAGCACATTGGATTTCCCGTGCATGTTGTTATAAGCCCATGGATCCTATGTTAAGCAGAAGAACCATATGAAAATAGCTATACATCAACAATATAGTACAATATAGGAAGTAATTGTTTTAGGGAGTGGTCATTTTTTAACAACAGGGGGGGTCGGTGGATTTTCGCGCGAGCGGGTCGAAATTTTTTTGGTCCCCCCCGCGGAAGGAGTCACAAATTTTTCGGTCCCCCCCCCCTAGGCAGGTTGAAAATGAGCCCGGCCGACCCCTTTGAGCGATAGTACCGCGCGGGCTTTTTCGCTAAAAAGGGGTGTAATTTTTTTGGTCCCCCCCTCAAGAGGGGTCCAAATTTTTTTGGTCCCCCCCTTCAAGGGGTCCAAATTTTTTTGGTCCCCCCCCCAAATCCACCAACCCCCCCTGTTGTTAAAAAATGACCACTCCCTTAATAGCGTTAGATTGCGTTATGGTGTATAATTATGCTACATGTTGTACTACCTTCTGATGTGGTTTTTAAAACACTGGAGTCATACCTTAGAGACACCACATGGATGTAGTGCATGAATCGTGTCCTCTCCACATATGGCATTCTGAATGTCTAAGGAGATATCATATGCCAGCCACGGAACCATAATTATAGGAAATGACATACGCTGGATGTACGATGTTCTCTTCCACGGCTGACCACACTGGGATTTCTGTATTCCTGAAAACCTAAAGACACACTACTGATACATGTTAAATAGCATGATATTTCCTCAATGTTACATATTCATGGATATTCAAAGAGAGTTGCCGATAATAATGGAAATGCTATATTTCATTGACTGACTGTGGAGAAATATGCTGTGTTTGGCCGATACGGTGGATTTAGCTGGTGTTTGAACCCACTGGATTGTACACTCACATATACAGGTCTATGGTTAAATTTGTTAACCATTTGATGCCAGGATGATCATGCCTCAATATCAATGATAATTAAAGTGGATGATTAAACCACTGTCTTTAATGGACATCATACATGTGCCGTCAGGTATAGGGCTGTAGACTCTTACCCTGTGGGTCCGCCATTTAAAATTTCGCTGGGTGCGGTTATCACGGGGGGTTATCATGACTGATAAGACACACCCTGACTGGTACTTTGTCCCTGGGTAACAATCACTTCCAGGGACACACTTGTACCCAGCCTATCAGCTCTTATCAGTGCAGGCCCCCGCAACCAGCTCCAGTCCCGACTAGGCCCTTATCGAGTGAAAGTCACCGTCCACAGAGCATAAATCGGCCGTATATAAAGTATACGGCCATTCTATACGTAATTCACATAGGCTCATTTAGGGAATGTAGGGCAATTTTATCCATATGCGGCCGATTTGTGCTCTGTGGACGGTAGCCATAGAGCTTGCTTTCCGACACCATTTGTAGTACTGGCATTTCTACTAAAGGATAATATGATTATAATAATGATATGTTATTAATGATACTATGAATTATGACATTATAGATAATAACTCTTATATAATGCTAGATGTAAGAACATTGGCGAACAGGAATATCGAGTTCTGTAGGATGGCGACCGGGTGTATACTATATAATATGGTATCTAGTGAGCATGTATATTTTACTCAAGATTATAGACTACAATGCATATTCACAGTCCAGATACGGTCAAACCACACATTTTCAATCAACAAGACCTATTTGTCAAAATGATATACATGTACACACAAGAGAGACAGATGTGTCTGCACATTTTAGCTATATTTAATGAAAGAAAACGTAACAGGCAATGCAGCCTGTCAAGCTGCTAACACTGTGAGACGGCGAGAAACGTCGTGAGATTTCCGATAGCTGACGAGCAAAAAGCCGAGTACAAAATGGCTGAAACCACCCATGTGTAACAATAGTCCTGTGGGTGCGTCCATTACTGAAGCTGGTACTGCCGTGATAAGCAATGATAACTGCGGTCACTTTGCTACAACTACAAGCTCTTACACAATGTACCCTAAGCAGGAGAGCGCAAGGGTCTAGATGCATTGGCAATTTACAAAGAAAAGTGCCCTTTTTGGTATTTTCTCTCCAAATAGTGGTATCAGAACATAGTGTATCTCATATCTGGAGCATATTTTGAATATCTTTCAGATTTTGCAATGCACTTTGTTGTAGGTATGCTAGATCTCTTGCAATAAGGATTCTAACACATTTTCTCGTACATTGCCTATTTATTTAGACCCTTTTGAGGGTTTGTTATCTTAGAGGACATAAGGGCCACGCTGTATTGTGTGACGTAGGTTCTGCTCCCAAGAATAGGCGGGGCTCGTTGTGGCGGCCCGCACTAATAAGAGCTGATACGATGAGTTTGAAATGATGAGTTTGTCTCTAGAAGTGATGGTTACCTAGTTACAAGGTACCAGACAGCGTGTACCTTATCAGTGACTTTAACCGCAACCAGCGAACCTTTAAATGGCAGACCCACTGGGTATGACTCTAGAATTATATAGGGCCTAATGTACCCTAATGCTGCCATAGTCATACATTGGAAGTGACACAATTGGATATGGTGCACCCGGGATATCTATAATCAATGTGAAGTGAATAAAATGGAAATACTATAGGGAGGATAGCCTACATGGCAGGGGGGCCGCCATTTTCTTACTGACCCCTGACTCAAGAGCAGTGCATTGTGGGTAAACCTGTTATCAGCCAATGTTCACACCTAGGAACAATGGCCACAGATAACACTGATAACTGACTGACATGTGGTCACTCACAGAGGTGTTCATGCTCTATTTCTCTAAGATTTGAAATATTGACAATGCTGTAAGTTTATCTAATTAAAGGCCATTTCATGGGGAAAACGTTGATGTAATTTATATAGAAGTTTATCAGACAGTTAATGAGAGAGAACCCTCCACATTAAACTACACTGTAAGAAGTAAGTACTGTACACCTACAGCAAAAGTTGCTGGCAACTTTTGTTCCAGTAGATTTTGCTGTAGGTGTACAGCAACTGACTTGCTGTAAATTTACAGCAACTTCTACTGTAAATTTACAGCAACTTCTACTGTAAATTTACAGCAACTTCTACTGTACATCTACAGCAAAAGTTGCTGGCAACTTTTGTTCCAGTAGATTTTGCTGTACATGTACAGCAACTGGGTGCTGTAAAGTTACAGCAATTTCTACTGTAGGTTTCAAATTGTTGTTCTCATCAATTTATATCAATTAATACGCATGCATGGAGAATACTTTCCTGCATAATAGTTCAATCTCAGCTAGGATAATACACACTACACAATGTAATGGTTTAATCCTGCTTCAATACAGCTGAACCGTATCTGATACTAGCTTTTCCCCAGTCCGGGCACTTAAGCATTTAACTTTCCCCACCAATGTGGTGTCTATTCTCTACTTTTGCTGTGTTTTTGTATTATTCAACACAATTATGCAAATATCAATACACTTTATGATAACTGCATTCAGTCTCTCTCATCCATTCTTATTCTACGATGTCTTGAGAGTTTGTGAGGCTTTATTTGACTCGGGAGAGGGTTGGGTGGAATAATTAATACAGAAATGGTCTACTGCTGCCACCTAGCGGCGGAAATCCACAGCACAATGTACTGTAAATGTACAGCAACATTGCCGGAGACCCAATTTACAGTACATGATGCTGTAATTATACAACAAATAGTGCTGTAATACAAACTACAGCAAAAAGTGCTGTAAATGTACAGCACATTGTGCTGTTTAAATACAGTAACTTCTTACAGTGTACACAAAAGAGGGAAAATGGTAGCTTGACACACGACTACCTGAGCCTCCTGGTACATGCCTTTGGAACCAGCATAGGCTCTCCCCCGTATAGGCATGTAGCGGGATGAATTATCAACCAATGAGATGCTTCCCAATATGATAGCTGTTATGTGGCCAGTACCAGCTGATGCAATGACTGCCCGCATTAGACATCCCGCTACCTGGGTATATGTACCTACATAGGTAATCATGTGTGGATCATAGACTGATATAGGGGACAGACAATGAGTTTTTACACCAGTCAGAATGCTCCAATTGTTCAACTCAGAACTGGACAGATATCAACCAGCAAAACCAAGATGGCGGAACAGATTGGGAGCACGCAAAAGGCATATATGCACCCATGTCCTATAGGCCACTAGCGCAATGCGTTTTAAACCGATGAAATAATTCTCTGACCCTCACTGCGGAAATCTTTAGGGTCCATTATGCAACTGCTTGTACCCAAGTGACCGCTGTTATCATTGTGTATCTCACCAGTACCAGCTTAAATAATGGACGTGCCCACAGGGCGGCCGGGTTGACCCCTATAGGCCATCAGTGGAATGCATGAGCTCTTGACCAATGACATAATTCCCTGATATTCACCCAGTGATTCTTAGGGGAATGGTACCCAGCGTGCCAGCTGTTATCAGTACTTATCTCACCGGGACCAGGGAAATGAATGGCCTCACAAGGGATTCATGCATGCACGGTGATTAGCAGCAAGATGTTTGTCGTCCTCATTGGAAAACGTTTTAATATTGTGTCAAAAATTAATATTGCAGTGTGTAGGCCGTTTAACAGATATTCCCAATGTGCTATGGGCGAGATCTGTTTCCATTAGTTCCAATGAAAATAGTACAAATTTGCCTTTCTTGTCGCATTCTGCCAGTGTCCGTAGGTAGGGCCTATGTCAGCAGGGTTTTGGTCCCAGGTAGCGTTTCCCCCTGAATTTTTTTTTTTTAAAGAGACAAGGGTTCATATACTAGTAGTGAAAAATTCATCTCATTGACACAGGGTAAGAGGAGAGGCATTAAGATGCTACTTAACATCCATGATGAGAGAAAGTAACGGGCCCTTTCATACCACAATGTTCTCGCTGTCAAATTACCACTGACACTCACGCCAGGTGCCACCAATGGCTAGTGACCACAGAGGACGTACAGGGGCGGACACAGGCTTTTGGGGGAAAAGGGAGGGGGGAGGGCTATTGTTTAAAAATTGCCAAAAACTATTTACATTAAAACAACTCAAATTTTGGGCCGAAGAGTGGGGACGCACGCCGCCGCCCACCCCCCACCTTCATCCGCCTCTGACGTATAGGTCTATAAATCTGCCAACTGGGTACCAGACTAGGCTTTCTGTTGTTTTAGCAGTCACATCTTCATTTTTGAATTTTAAATTTCTATAGCAAAAGTTACTGTGATGCAAATCGTTGTAGCTCAAATATCGATGCTAGATATTGGCATATTTGAATGACTCCAGTAATGCTGCAAACTTGTTTTTATTCTACAATATGCTTAAGTAACCGACGTTTTCATAAAGAAAAGATAAAATAAAGATAATTAGATAATAAGATTGTGGGTCGAGCATTGTCCTTGCTATGCAATCTCCCAGACCCACGTAGACTATAGGAGCAATGCCCTCACCAATGCCCTCATCTAAGTGGTGACAGGCTACACAATATTCTGTATACTTTTGACATATTTAGCCACTAGCGTCTAAGATATGCGGGTCTAGATACGGTCCTTGTTCTGGTCTAGTACTAAGACTGTGTTTGAAGAGTGAATTATAGATCTACTGAAGGGTGAAGGTGTAAACCTAACAGAGATTGATACGCTCCAGTGGACTGCTTATGTCACTGAGACACAGAACAGAACCACTTAGAGGTGATTGGGGACCAGGTAAAACCATTGAGATGTGACTGGGTACCAAACACACAGAACCATTGAGATGTGACTGGGTACTCGACAGAACCCCTGAGAGGTGACTAGGTATCAGACAACCACTGAGAGGTGACTGGGTACCAGACACACAGAACCACTGAGAGGTGACTGGGTACCAGACAACCACTGAGAGGTGACTGGGTACCAGACAACCACTGAGAGGTGACTGGGTACCAGACACAGAACCACTGAGAGGTGACTGGGTACCAGACACACAGAACCACTGAGAGGTGACTAGTTACTAGACAACCACTGAGAGGTGACTGGGTACCAGACAACCACTGAGAGGTGACTGGGTACCAGACACAGAACCACTGAGAGGTGACTGGGTACCAGACACACAGAACCACTGAGAGGTGACTAGTTACTAGACAACCACTGAGAGGTGACTGGGTACCAGACAACCACTGAGAGGTGACTGGGTACCAGACACAGAACTACTGAGAGGTGACTGGGTACCAGACACACAGAACCACTGAGAGGTGACTAGGTACCAGACAACCACTGAGAGGTCACTGGGTACCAGACACAGAACCACTGAGAGGTCACTGGGTACCAGACACACAGAACCACTGGGAGGTGACTGGGTACCAGACACACAGAACCACTGAGAGGTCACTGGGTACCAGACACAGAACCACTGAGAGGTGACTGGGCACCAGACAACCACTGAGAGGTCACTGGGTACCAGACACACAGAACCACTGAGAGGTGACTGGGTACCAGGAAACCACTGAGAGGTGACTGGGTACCAGACACACAGAACTACTGAGAGGTGACTGGGTACCAGACACAGAACCACTGAGAGGTGACTGGGTACCAGACACAGAACCACTGAGAGGTGACTGGGTACCAGACACACAGAACCACTGAGAGGTGACTAGTTACTAGACAACCACTGAGAGGTGACTGGGTACAAGACACAGAACCACTGAGAGGTGACTGGGTACCAGACACACAGAACCACTGAGAGGTGACTAGTTACTAGACAACCACTGAGAGGTGACTGGGTACCAGACACAGAACCACTGAGAGGTGACTGGGTACCAGACACACGGAACCACTGAGAGGTGACTGGGTACCAGACACAGAACCACTGAGAGGTGACAGGGTACCAGACACAGAACCACTGAGAAGTGACTGGGTACCAGACACACAGAACCACTGAGTGTACCAGACAGTACCACTGAGAGGTGACTTGATACCACAAAACCACTGAGAGGTGACTAGGTACCACAGAACCACTGAGAGGTGACTGGGTACCACAGAACCACTGAGAGGTGACTGGGTACCAGACACACAGAACCAATGAGAAGTTACTGCGTACCAGACAGAATTTCCGAGAGTTTACTGGGTACCAGACGGAATCACCGAGAGTTGACTGCAGACCAGCCAGAACCACTAAAATGTGACTGGGGACCAGATATAGGTGTGAAGATGGCAGAACTAAGTTATAACCACGCGCACCAACTTACCTTTGTCTCCAAGCAGAGTCCTAGTCCTGCCGTAAAGGTAGGACAGCGTGTGCCACTCTGGCTGCTACTCTGGCTACCTTTGCTGTATAAAAAACAGACCCCTGTGCTCCCCTACAATGTTGAGGATATGCAAGCCATGTGCTTTAACGACCGCAGCAATGTTGACACAAAGCAGAGGGGAGACTTTGCTAAATGTGGGTATATCTCCAGTTTAATGTGTAATTGTGGTTATTGGAACCCACCCATATAATTTATAATGTATAATAATGAGTATGCAACCTCTAAATGCATCAAAATGCATGTATATTTGCCAAAATGCGATGCTCAAAGGAGAGGGGGGACTTCGAGTTGACTACCCTGTTCCTAAAATTAGGAACACTTGCTCTCCCCCCAGAGGCTTAGATCCCGTTTTGGCCCGTGGTTATAACCAAAATGTTGTCAGTTTTGATGACAGTGTCTGATTGACAAGCCAACTATGTATGTCTGCAAGCCCATAGAATACAGCCAGTGATGCTGCAAGTTGCATGGGGCAGGATTTGCCTCTCAGGCAACCATCTTGTACCATTTCAAGCTACCATGTTTTCCTACCACTACACCCCAGAGGGATTTATATACTTCAATATAATACTAGTTCAGGATTCCCACATGTCATGGAATGTCATGGAATGTCATGGAATTTGAAAGCTCTCTGGAATGTCATGGAAAATGAAAATAATGGAATTGATATTACAAAACCTCCGAGAGTGTAACATTTGCTCTCTATATTTTAGAAATTTTCTCAGGGACTAAGCCCCGTGACTCCCACAAGAATGCTATAAATATCATGGAAAATTGAGATTTTTGACATGGAATGTCATGGAAATGTCACGGACATTTTTGTGGGAACCGTGTAGTTCATCAGAAATTACAGAAACTTTACATCCAGTGTGCCATATAGTGTGTCAGGAGAATGGGGAACTCAAGAGGGCATGGGTAGCTCTTTAGGGGAAAGGGGGTGGGAATAGGAGGAGTAAATAAGGGCATTTGACAGATAAATTTAGCTGTTTGAAAAGGTGTCCTATTGATACATTGACAAGAGTTTCCAAGAAACCTTAATTGGTAGATTTATTAGCGAGATTGAGAATCTGCCTGAAATAGAGACACATTGCTATGAATTTGTATCCACCATCGCTTCAAATGTTCAATGTATATTCATATGCCTTAACCCAGCTAACAGAAAACGTTAATTCAATGTTAATCTAACGTTTAAAATAGGTTAGATTAACGTTAGGAAATAACATTAGATTGCAGTTAAAATTCCAGTGTTTTTTTAACTTCAATATTAAGTTGATTTGATGATAATCGAATGTTGATAAAACGTTGATTAGCGTGCAGAGAACATCATCTGGTGATATGAAATATAAAATATATAAGGGTTAATATGTCAACATTTCATTTAACAAAAGAGTCTTTATTATGTCTATTACACAGCAGAGATAGATATTGCAATGTGCGATAGTAGTGTATGTTTGTAGTACGTGGTGAGATACGATGGTTTAATAAATATCAATTTAACTTTAAAACAGCGTTAATTATAAAAGTTATGCAATGACTATAGAAAAACGTTATTCACTGAACGTCCATATAACATCAAATCAACCTCATTCAATGGAAGGTATTAAGGCATCGCTAAATCAACATTAATATAACGTTTTTCACTTCATGTCACCTTCAATTAACGTTAATCAATATTGGATTAATATTCTTTGTTACTTGGGAAATTGTGACAAAACGTGGGAAAACGTGACATTAGGGGAAAACACCTTTATTTAAGTTCATGTCTTCAGCTACAATTTGATGCTTCAAGCATCAAAATATTTAAAATAGTTGCTGAGAAATGACATCTCAAACATGGGGTGGTAGGGACATGTAGGAATTCAGAATAGACTGCAATGTGATCACATATCAATCTTTTTTCAAATAATCCATATAAATTATAATTATTAGAAATTAAACCAATAAATGCATATTATTGTACATAGATCTGGATCTGGTAGGGATATTGGCATTCTGTTTTCAGTTCTGAAATCCTCATGGAAGGGGCAATTGGATAGGGATAATTTTTATTCCAAAAGAATGAATTGATGGTTGCCATGGCACCAAATGTCAACAAATGGGCTAAAAATGGCTAAAAACGTTCTTTTTACATTCCAAATAGGACCAATTTAGAATGGAAATAGAATTTTGATAATAGCCTCAAAAGATTCCTTGGGAAAAGTTAGTCTAAAGTCATTTTATCTTAAGTATTCACATTTTTAGCTATATCTCCTGAAATATCATGTTTAGAGCATTTAAGGCTATTCCCCCTAATGTTACGATTTCCCAGGTTTCGTCACAATTGACAAAAAATGCAAAGATAACTTGATTTTCTAGCAATAAAAAAGAGACGTATGATATTTTTCCCGTTTTTGTCAAACTTAACCTTTCATACCTTCTCCTTCAGGTGACAAGTTCCGTATGGTGATCGCGACATCTCTGCGCGAAGATGGAGCCCCTGATGATGGGGAGTGGGACCCCACACTGGACGATGGACCGTCCCGTGCTGACAGCTTTGAGTATGTGTGCTATGGGAAGGTGTACCGCATAGAGGGAGACGATCGGGACGGAGGCAACACCGAGACCGCCACACGACTGTAAGTTAACTACACCTACAGGGTGATTTATTCATTTGTAGACCATGTAGGCACTATTCTGTGGCTTGATGGTGCCTGAATGTTGGGATAATAGTGGGATTAGGTGCATCTCACGGTACCTAATTGGTGGTACTGAGCCATTAGATGCACCTGATGGGGCCTAATTGGTGGTAATGAGCCATTAGATGCACCTGATGGGACCTAATTGGTGGTAATGAGCCATTAGATGCACCTGATGGGACCTAATTGGTGGTAATGAGCCATTAGATGCACCTGATGGGACCTAATTGGTGGTAATGAGCCATTAGATGCACCTGATGGGACCTAAGGCCAAAAAAACACGTTTGTTTTAGGTCACCCGACCGACCCTATCAAAACAGGGCCGATCCTACGTATTTTTATGCAAATTTGAAGAAATTTCCATAGTTTTGCCCTTTTTGGTCAATTTTAGGGTCTTCGGACTGGCTGGATGGTACTTTCATGTTGAAAAAAATATGTTAAAAAAAAATCCGACCTACCGACCCCACATTTTCTGCCCATGTTACCTGAAACAAACCTCTTTTTTTTGGCCTAATTGGTGGTACAGTGCCATTTATAGGTACACGTGATGGGACCTAACCCTTGGTACCATGTCATTAGGTGCATCTCATGGTATCTACCGTTGGAACAGTGCCATAAGTAGTAAATAGTTCTTGAAACATTCTTGAGATCTTTCCCTGACAATGTAAAAAAAATTCAAAAATATCCATAGACCATAGAAAAAGAAATGTTTGAAGGAAACCCAGCATATAAGGCATAAACTCGCTGGACATTTCCTTGTGTTCCTTTCATAGAATTTTACAGAGGTGAAGAATAAAAGAATCGTTTGATAATACTTTCTTTCAGGATAATAATATTTCGGTATGATCACAGATGTATTAAGATGATGCTTTGTTTCAGAATTGCCATTTACTATTGAATTAATTACATGTTTATATTAAATCACATCCCTTATTGAAATACACGGATACGAACTTCAATATGAACGGGAAAAAAACACATACACAGATACAACTAAATAATGAATTCAGTAAAAGTTATGTTTTTGAATCTCAGACACAAGTGTTGACATTTGAAACATTATGTTATAATAATCATACAGGGGATAGGGAGATTTAGTGATGCATGTAGTATACAGAGGATAGAGAGATGGAATTAATTTAGTGATGATATGCAGGGGATACTTAGATAGAATATGTTTAGTGATTTCTTTGAATCAGTAAGTGGGTCTTCTTAGGAGAGAGGTATTTTGGTAAGGGATCAACTTAGTGTTAAATAGGTCGCCCTCCTTAATCTTCTAGGAAAATACTTTTGTATATTTGGAATACTTTGTATCCTACTGCCACTATTTAAAACACTTTTAGGGCCTTATTGTACTTTATTGTTCTCTGTCTTTGGTGGTTATGACACCGGAATGTAGCCCTGGTCAGTCTACTTGTCAGCACTGATTCATTGTAGGGTTGATTGGCATTATGTGCAAATACAGCCGTGGTGAGTTACTCACCAGAGCTGTATTCACACACAAACAGCAAAATCCATCAGAAGCAATATGCCCTTTATATATACAGGTATGTGACCATGGTGACAAGGTGCGCGACCATAGTGAGTGAATAGGGTTTGAATAGAAAAAATAGTCAGGACATCTAAAAGAAGGGTCAATAAGTTTAAGAGAGGAAATATCTGCTGGTAGCCTATCCTAGCTGACAACAGGAATCTCGGGTATTCTTGTCACCCATGCTGGTGCCCTGTCAGTGTCAACTGGACTGACCCTGACACTGCTGGTACCAACACATGGTTACCATGGTAAACCTCAGTCACCATGGTTACACACCCGCTCACCATGGTTACACACCTGGTCACCATGGTTACACACCTGGTCACCATGGTCACACATCTGGTCACCTTGGCTACTCACACAGTCACCATGGTCTCACACCGGATCATCATGGTCACACACCTGGTCACCAAGGTCTCACACCTAGTCACCATGGTCACACATCTGGTCACCTTGGCTACTCACACAGTCACCATGGTCTCACACCGGATCATCATGGTCACACACCTGGTCACCAAGGTCTCACACCTAGTCACCATGGTCACACCCCTGGTCACCATGGTCATACATCTGGTCACCTTGGTCACTCACAGTCACCATGGTCACACACCTGGTCACCATGGTCACACACCTGGTCACCATGGTCTTACACGTAGTCACCATGGTCACAATCCTGGTCACCATGGTCACACACCATGTCACCATGGTCACACCCCTGGTCACCATGGTCACACCCCTGATCACCATGGTCACACACCTGGTCACCTTGGTCACTCACAGTCACCATGGTCACACACCTGGTCACAATGGTCTTACACGTAGTCACCATGGTCACAATCCTGGTCACCATGGTCACACACCTGGTCACCATAGTCTTTATACCTGGTCACCATGGCCACGCCCAGGGTGTGACTGACTATTGGGGCCACAAACCGAAATACTTTCACAGTGCACAATAATGCAGTCCCACCTATGCAGTTGTGATAATTCTTCTAATAATCACAATAATCAATAATTATCTGGACCTAAACTAACTTAAATCAGGCATGGGTGCTTTATATCTGTAGCACAAATTGAATCAATTTTCCTGCTTCGTCAGCGACATTACAGAGGAGGTAACTGTTACTCATTATGTTAACCAATTAGTCAGCCAAATCAGGGGTGAATGCCCTGCAAGCAGCCTTGGGTCATGAATTACTATCGTCATTCCATGCACTGCATTTTCCAGGGATGCCTCACTATTTTGAGTGAGCTGCTCACTTGATTATCTTGTGACGGGTACACCATGACGTCATAGGCCCTGAATGCCAATACCTGGGTCCTCACTTGTAGGGCTGCGTGGTGGTACTCGGGTGGCCGACGTGGGTCAGTGCGTGGGGCGTGACGACGTTAGGTTCCAGCTACTCATCACCATCCTGAGTCTGTCCAACATCAGGCTGAACTGTGGGTGTAGATAATGACTGGTAGTATGGCCATCTTGAATGTTCCATGACTCTTTTGGAGATAGTGCTGCCAGGATCCCTCTGTGTAAAACTGGTGCTGGTCATGGTTATACAAGGACCCCACCATGGGAGGCCGGTGCTGGTGCTGGCACCAGCAAGACCCCGCCACGTGAGACCGCTACCTGTGGTGGCACCACCAGGACCTCAGCACGTGACACTGGTGCCCGTGGTGGCACCGGCGGAACTCTGCCGTGTGAGACCGGTGCATGTGGTGTCTGTGGTGGCACTGGCAAAGCCCCACCATGTGAGACCGGTGCCGGTGGTGGCACCGGCAAGACCCGACCATGTGAGACCGGTGCCGGTGGTGGCACCGGCAGGACCCCACTGTCTGAGACCGGTGCTGGTGGTGGCACGGGCAAGACCCGACCATGTGAGACCGGTGCCGGTGGTGGCACCGGCAGGACCCCACTGTGTGAGACCGGTGCTGGTGGTGGCACGGGCAAGACCCGACCATGTGAGACCGGTGCCGGTGGTGGCACGGGCAAGACCCGACCATGTGAGACCGGTGCCGGTGGTGGCACCGGCAGGACCCCGCTGCGTGAGACCGGTGGCGGTGGTGGCACCGGCAGGACCCCGCTGTGTGAGACCGGTACCGGTGGTGACACGGGCAAGACGCCACCATGTGAGACCGGTGCCGGTGGTGGCACCGGCAGGACCCCGCTGTGTGAGACCGGTGTCAGTGGTGGCACGGGCAAGACACCACCATGTGAGACCGGTGCCAGTGGTGGCAGGACCCCGCCGTGTGGGACCGGTGCCGGTGGTGGCACCGGCAGGACCCCGCCGTGTGGGACCCCGCTGCATGAGGCCGGTGCCGGTCATGGTATTGCCAGGACCTGCTGAGTGACACTGGGTGTGGCACCACCAGGACCCTTCCCTATTTGCAGCAGGAGGCCAGAGCTGACAGATTGGACTAGATTAGTCCCATACCCTACTGCTGTCACTCAGCATCACACCCACACCCCTACAGCCACCTCCCACACCCACAGCGTCACACTGCCTCACCCCGCCTCACACTGCTTAACACAGATTGGTACTGTCAGCCACCTGTGACGTCACACCTCCCTACGCTGGTTCCCAGAAGTATAGGTCAGTGGTTGTGAGGTCGGTCCTGGTACCTGCCGAGTACTCCTGAGTCCTGATTCTAGGCAGCAGCCATGACGTCACAGCTCCCCTTGAGGTGCCTGAAGCAGGCAATGAGGGAGGGGGAGGGGTCTCTTCGTCACAGTGCCAACAGTTACTAGGGTAATTGGAGTTACCCGATCTAACACGCCGGATTTGGGAACTGTGTATTTTACTGCTTTGTCAGTTCCCCCGCGGCATTATTAGCTCCACATCTCCCATTCAGGAATATTCCCCAGAAAATAGTTAAAGTCAGGAAAGACTTAAATAATAGATTATGTAAACATAATTATTGTGTACAAATATGTTTACAGGCAACGTTTCTTGGTACCTGGTTCTCTTTCATGTGTCCTTTATGTAAGAAGGTAATATGGAGATTGATTAAGGTCATATTAGCCATGAATATTCATGACTGCTTCATTACTAGTAGGTTGGGTCCGTAGGGCATTCACTGTAGAAGAATGCTGCTACCCTCGTTTAACGATCAGTGATACCACTTTAGATTATGAAGAATAGACTCCCGATTTGACTGATACCAATTACAGAGTCTACATCTTACACACAGTTAACCTCTTATCAGATAACCATTTAAAGACCGCATATGCATTACACCGCTGGTCGTCATGATGCAGTCTATTCGCCAGGGCTGCATGTATGCATCATGCCGACCCTGCGGTAATGGACTATGCTGTGCCTCTACATGGGTAAAATTCGACACGTGCGACAGGGCGACAAAGCCCTTTTAAAATCCGACACGTGCGACACGGCACTTTTAAAATTCGACGGACACAAAAAGATTAAGGTTCAAAATCGACCTGTACATATCTTTCACTGAGTCCCTATGTACATAAAAATCGACACAGCGACACGGCTCTTTTGCTAAAAATCGACACGGCGACACGGTCAAAATAGTGGGCACCCATGTAGAGGCACTATGCTGTTATGGTCTCACATTAGATCATTTCCCAATTTGTGGGCCACTATGGGGACAACCTTTGTTGGCCTCGTCACAAGCTCAGGAACGAACAGTAGAGATTGAGGTTAACGTTAGTACACCCATATTGTCCCCTTGGTGACAACCCATGAACTATTAACCCTTTAAAGTCACTGATTTAATTTTCTATAGTATTTGTTGTCATAATGCATTAATGTAGCCCTGGCGAGTCTACTCACCAGGCTGCACTCATGTATCATGCCCAGCCTTCATGAGTGTATCAGACCCATCAGGAAGCCAGGAAGCCTGAATGCAGCCCATGCGAGTTAGGTACCAGGATTACATTCAGGCATCATGGCGACATAATGGATTAAAGCACTATGCGCCCCTTAAAGGGTTAACTATTAATTAAAACGGAAGTGACAAACTGCCATGGGGCATAGGTCATGTAGTGAGGAAGCCGGCGGAGGTTTTATTACTTCTCATAAGGCGAATTCATCTCTTAGTTATTCACACTGACGCTGGGAGTACCGCAAGTTTCTGAACGGGAGGAGGGCATTCATCGTGGCACCATGTTCTGTGTACCTAATTAAGGGTCTTTTGTAGGATAGGGGCCTGAAATGTCCCTATGTCTCAAATAGCCCTTTATATCTCTCAATCTTTTTGTGAGATAGCCCAAGGGCTGTTTGAATGTGGTCCCTATGTCTCAAATATTTGTGGGATAGGGACCTTTTGCAATTTAAGGACTTCATGTGTGCCCTGAGAGAAAAGGCCCCTATCTCACAAATATTTCAGGGATAGGGGCTTTTTGAGACGTAGGGGCCTCACAAGGGTTAAATCCGCAGATCTTACTGCACGTCCAGTAACAGTCAGAGTGCAGTCGGGACAGATACTCAGCCCTATATATAGGGGCGCTGGGGGTTTAAGGTGCCTGGCCCCGGCCCGGGGCCCCGGTCATGTTTCAGGGACAGTGTAGTAGACAACAAAGACAGTGCGGTAGGGAAATAAACTGTACTTTGTATCACTTCTCTTGACCTACACAAGAAGACAGGATGGCAGCCTACATAAGGGGACCAGTAAGTTCGTGCTATAGGGAGACAAGATGTCGGTGCTTTATGGTGGTATTGGGAGACACCATGCTAGTTTAACACATGGTTACTACACGATGGCGGCCTACACAGGGTCAGTACTTGTAGTAAAACTTCTATAGGGGACAAGATGGCGGCCTTCACAGGGTAACTCGTTATGTCAGTGCCATAGCGCACACTAAAGTTATGACAGCCCACACAGAATAACTACTAACAGTGTTAGGGGACAAGATGGCGGCTTTCTCGTGGTGACCAGTAACACTGCTATAGAGAACAAGATGGCGGCCAACACGGGGTGACCTGTTACAGTGCTATACCTTGTGCTGTGTGAAAGTTGCCTGTTGAGACAGAGTGGGAGAACAGCTAACACTGTGGGCCCTACTCAACGTGTTAGGACAATCGAACTGATTATTCAATGCCTGAATAACTAGACTACTACATTATGACTTATAATATAAATAGTATAGCATAAGTTACAGCTATAGACGGTAGCTGAGACGGGTTTAGAGGATTAAATGTACTTTTTTGAATATGATATTTAGACAAAAATTAGTTGAGTATTAAAGTATGTTTTTGTTTTGTTTTTATGTATGTACATAAATATAAATCAATGTTAGATATATTAATACACAGGTGTAGTTACAATAGAATGATTAATAAACAACAACAAAAAAGAAGTGGGGAACCAATCCAGATGTTATAGGACTAGACGTAGCGGTAGTAGTCACAGATAAATTTGTCATGTTTAGGTAAATGTAAGAATCATTGTAAGAACATAAAAATCGGAGGATCTGAGGAGTGTTGTTTAGACTTCCTTATCTAAGTTACGGCATGTCTATCAACATAAATAAAGTTATTGTATGGTAAATAGCAACAGGACTAGTATTGTACAATTATCAAATACTACAATAAAATTAAAATCAGATAGAATAAAATAATATAATAGGCAATGCTGGTGTATTGTACTTATCCACTGATTAGGGATTGCCAAAATAGTACAAAATAGATTATTTTATAGAGGACAGTGCTGGTGCATTGGACATGTCTGGCTAAGCATTCACTTAGCCGCAGTATGTCTCTGGGGGTTCTTATTCTAAGGCTTGCCCTCAGGCCTCTATTCTGTATTGTTTGCAGGCTTTTCTGATCAAGATAGGTGTACGGCCAATGATAAAACTACAGTATTCGGACGAGGGCAAAGTGCAGTGTTTTAAATAGTGAGTCAAGTCTGATTATCAATCGATTCAAATATCATATTGGCACTATGAATTTTATGACCACGGTGCTTTCTTAAGCTAGGCATATATGAGGCTTCATGGTGAGGTTTTCCTCAAAACTAACTCCTAAAAACAAAAGGACTTGACTCATATCTATAATCATATAACGTGAACACAACTATTTCTTTTTCTTGATCTTATGAGCACGGCAGGAATACATGCAGTGTGTGTGTGTGTGTGTGGGGGGGGGGGGGGGGGTGGTAGACCTGTACCGACACCTTTCCCGCCGTCCTGAGACCTCCATAACGGGCCAACACTTAACCCTATAAGGCCCGCATCGTGTTGTAATGAACTATGCCTCTTGTCATCCTGATATATGAATTCAGCCCTGGTAGATCGACTCGCCAGGGTTAGATATGTACATAATGCCGACCCTTCAGGGGTGTATTAACCCTGTAGGATCAGCATGATGCCTGAATGCAGCACTGGCGAGTTACTTTCCTGGGTTGTATCATTGCATGGATCAAGACGATTAAGGGCATAATGCGTTAACTTAAAGTGTGATGCGGTCCTTAAAGGGTTGACGTTGTTTGCAGTGGAGAGGGCGTCCAAGTAGAACTTGTCTGGACGTACATGCCATTAAGGGGATTATATAAACGTCATGAAGATTATTGTGTAACCGTTAGCAAAAGGAGATATTCCAAACTTCAGGAAGGCCCTACCAAAAAGAAAATTCATTATTTCTACAAATTCAAAGGGTCCGAGTGTGTTTTGCCCTCCTCCTCCCCCGAAATCCACCAACTCCGAAATCTTCAGATCTGTGTTACCGTAATACAGTTATGCGAAATATGGGTAGTTTAGAAAGAACAGATATATTGCTTTGATGTGTCGTCATTATGAATGGATGCAGCCCTGGTGATTAACTCGCCCTGGTGAGTAACCTCTAGCTCCAGTATCATGCTGACCCACATCAAGACATGGTTGATACACGTCAGAAGGGTATGAATAATGCATAAATATAATATAAATGCATCATGATGACAAAGGACATAATGCATTTAAGTATCACATGGTCCTTAAAGGGTTAGCGGCACTCAGGAGGAAGCAGGCACCGTGGAGGAACAAGCCGTTACCTGCAGCAGGGGTTCGTCTGTGACCAATATGACGGCCCGGCCTCGGCTGCCTTATATAAGGAGGGTTGTTGACTCAGGGTAAACTGAGTTATACCTAACGGCTGAAACAGGTTTTAAGACGATTTTGTTACATGGGAGAAGTGCTGTCATTCAGTCTCCATGGCCCACAGCCATGAGATAAGACCATGGAGAGACAGGCAAGATCGGGGGACAAATGTTTCCTTCAAAAAGAAATGTGAAATGTCTTTCCTTTCGTATGAATGTTAAACCAAACTGCCCCATATTTCTCTCTTTACATGCAGAAATGCCATCTTGTACACTGGAAATACCCTCAAACACACAGTAAAGAACCATCTTAGTACTTTAAATTAAATTAAAATTAAAGACACCAGAACAGAGCAACTCGAAGACAAATATTATAGATCCTGTTGCGACCGTCGTCCAAAGGGTGGCACCACTGCGACTTCTCGTGCACTCCGAGAACTGCGCGAGACAAGACGAGAGTTGCCAGCGACAGCGTGAGGATAAAGGAGCGTCCCGAGCAGTTCAAAACTGTACCACCCATATCGTCGACGTTTATCCTCCAATCGACTGGCTTTTTGATAGGGACAGAAGGTGGTACATGCCCGCAGCCTGCAACTGTCGCCCACACCCACCTGCTCTCCCACACCCACCTGCTCACCCACACCCACCTGCTGGCCTGAAATGGAATAACATACATGTATGACACATGATTTGAGGGTACTTTTTAAGCAAGGAATTCATTTCTGATGCCAGAATGGACCATTATACCTCGGAAACCTTCGGGTGTTTCCGTAAATCCACGAGAGGAGCGACTGCGCATGCGTGGCTTCAGTTTACGCGGCGTTTTCTAGAAGAAAGACGTGGTTTCAAGCGGCAAGCGTGGTGAGTATTTTATTGCTCATCTATAGTAAAATTGTATTATTTAGAGACACTTCTTACCACCCCCGTGGTCTGGAGTATGTTCGCTTGACAAATTTGTGTTTCAAGCGTATATTAAAGTCTCTTTTATATCTTTTCAGACTGACGACAAATTCCCCCCCGGGCGTCGTCTGTTCTGTGTTACACGTGCCACGACTTTTGCCAAAGCTCGTTCATCTTTCTCATCATGGGGAAGAAAAATGAGCCTAGGAAAGGTCCAAATGATCACGCTGTTAGTGATTCAGGCAGTGTTTCATCGAAAGATGGAGATAATTCCAACGCTGGAGGGCCGAGTACCTCCAACGAGACAGAGCAGACCGGCCAGACGCAGGCCGGGACGGCAGGCGCCACCGCCACGCCGAACGTCGACCCGGGCGCCCTACTGACCCAGTTACTGGGGTCGCTTCTGGGTCAAGTTGCCATGACGACCATGCAGCAACAACAACAGCAGCAAAACTTCGCACAGTTCTTCCCCGGTCCCGCAAACCAAGACCAGTGGGAGGAGGAAAGTGTGGCCTCGGAGGTTCCAGACGAGCCGGCCACCGATCAGTCTAAGGAAGAGGATAAGCCTCTGCCTGAGATGCGGCCGGGTAAAATGGCCGACCTAGTTGCGGAGAAAGCAAAGCAAAAGGCAGAAAGGGAGAAGGTAGGATTGGGCCTAGACCCAAATTTCGCTACGTTTGTTCAAGCTGTGTTCGGGGAAAAACGTACAAGGGCGGATCTGGATGTTCTCCATACCACCTACCCCCAGCCTAAAAATGCAGGCAAGTTAGTTGCCCCGGAGCCTGAGGAGGAGTTAGTTATTTTGCTTAGAAAGTCAAAAAATGATGCGCTCAGAAAGACTGACGAAGCACTTAAGAAGTTCCAGCAGCACTTAGTGAAGGGACTACTGGCACTAGCACCTTTGGCTGCACTTCAGATTCACCGTGGCAACACCGACAGTGATCTGGATGATCTCAGTGATAACCTCGGGGATGGATACCAGCTCATAGCCAGCACCATCAATGCCATTTCTGCTCGACGTAGAGATCTACTTAAGCCTATAATGGTGGGTAGATATCATGATTACCTGAATAAGGAGATGGGGTCTGACCCAAATTTCCTGTTTGGGGGTGGCTTGGACGAGGCCACCAAGAAGGTGGATACAGCACACAAAGTGGCAGATCGAGTAGCTTATCAACCCCCACAGCAGCAGCAACAGCAGCCTAAAGCACATAATGGAGGGGGTAAATCGTCCAAGAAGCAGGGAGGCAGGTATAACCCCTATGGGGGAGGTGCTACTGTGTCTGTCCCGGGATGGCAGTTACCCAGGCATCAAAACCAGAAGGTGTTTGGTATGCAGCACTTAAACCAGCCTTTCATGTTCCCACCTTTCCCCAATGTGCCATTCCGCCAAAACAGGCCTAGGCATCAGGGGCAGCCACGCCCCCCTCATGCTGCAGGCGGTCCACCTCAGGGAAACTCCAAGCCGGATTTTCACAAAAAGGGGCCTCAGTAAGCCGGGTGAGTACCTCTGTTTTCCAACATACGGCTGATAACTTTGTAGCTGGTCAAATAACTAGAAGTGTTGCTAAGTGGTGTAATTATACCAAGGACCCATGGGTACTTGGTATGGTAAAAGGTGTGGCCATCCCCTTCGACGAGGAGATGGAGCCTCACCAGAACAGGGTGCCAAATCAGTACTCCCTTGACCCAGAGAAGAGGGCTGCAATGGGGTCAGAACTTCACAAGCTGCTAGTGAAAGGGGTCATACATGTAGTAGAGCCAGTAGAAGGGCAGTTCATTTCCAATGTTTTTCTACGCCCAAAGCCTAATGGTGAGTTTAGACTCATACTTGACTTAACTGAGATGAACAAGAGTGTTGAATACAGTCATTTCAAAATGACTAGCCTCAAGACTGCCATTGATCTTATGAGACCCCACTGCCTGATGGCCTCAGTTGACCTACGAGACGCCTATTACACTGTATCTGTACAGGAGGAGGATAGAAAGTTTCTTAGATTCCATTGGGATGGGGTACTCTATGAATTTGTAGCTCTACCAAACGGGTTGGCATGTGCCCCGAGAATATTTACTAAGATATTGACACCAGTGTACTCTACCCTCAGACAGGAGGGACATGAGTGTTTCCCCTATATAGACGACTCGTTCGTTGTAGCTGACACGGTTGAGAAATGTAGAGAGTCTACAGAGGCGCTATGTCAGGCTCTAGATGATTTAGCCTTTGTCATTCATCCAGTCAAGTCGGTCTTGGAACCTACCACTAGAATCACCTTTCTGGGATTCTGGCTGGACTCTACTGACATGACGATTAGACCCACTGAGGAGAAAATTGAGAAATTCAAATCAGCTGTAAAAGAGGCTTTAGCGAAGCCTGAACTCAGGATAAGGGAGGTAGCAGGCCTTGTAGGCCTGATGACCGCCTACTCCATGGGGGTACAGTATGGCCCGGCTCACACCAAAGGCCTAGAGAGGGAGAAAAATCTGGCACTAAAAGAGAGCAAAGGAAACTTTGACGCTGTTATGACCCTGGGACTGGACGGCCTGAGGGACATTTTCTGGTGGTTAGGGGAATTGCCCACAGCTTTCAAGAAAATCAGGAACACAGGCCCAGATTTCACTGTGTGTACTGACGCCTCAGAGGAAGGCTGGGGAGCCCATAGAGGAGAAGAGGCTACAGGTGGGCGTTGGCTATATTGTGAAAGGGATTTCCACATTAATGTGAAAGAAATCATGGCGGCACATATTGGCCTACAAGCACTAGTACCGGAGGAGGGGTCACATGTGAGGTTACTCACAGATAGCACCACTGCCATGGCATACATTAAACACATGGGAGGCATGAAGTCTGTAGAGTGTGACAAAGCAGCTAGGAAGCTCTGGGAATGGTGTGAGAAGAGGGACCTTTGGGTCACTGCTGCTCACATACCTGGGGTGGATAATAAGCTGGCTGATTTCAAGTCTAGAAACTTCAATGATGACTTAGAATGGGAACTGTCGCCCAAAATATTTGAGAAAATATGTAAAATGTTCGGCACCCCGGAGGTAGACCTATTCGCCTCAAGAGTAAATGCAAAAACCGCCTGTTTTGTATCCTGGAGCCCCGAACCGGAGGCTTGGGATACTGATGCATTCTCTATGTCTTGGAGTAATAGTTTCTTCTATTTATTTCCACCATTCAGTGTGCTGGGCCCGGTGATACAACGCCTACTGTCAGAGCGACCAAGAGCAATTCTCGTCACACCGGACTGGCCAGGCCAAGCCTGGTATGCAACTCTGCATCACAGCCCGTTCAGAAGGCTCAAGTTCAGGCAAAACAAGGCAAACCTGTTACCCCACGGGCACCCAGCCAACGCAGACAGGCTACGGGCCACCCCACTGGTGGCCTTTCTCATCTGTTAACCAGGATACTCCAGAAACAGGGGTATGACAAGCACACCATTGATTTAGTTATTGCAGCCAGGAGGCCAAATACCAGGAAGACCTATGACACTTACCTGCGTAAGTGGTGTGTGTTCTGTGTTACCAAAGGCTACAAAGTGTTATGTCCATCCACCCAACAAGTGTGTGCTTTTCTGGCAATGCTGCAGAAAGGGGGCCTGAGTTACAATGCCCTGAATACTGCACGCTCTGCTTTATCTGCAGTGTTACCGGTAGTAAATAACATCACTGCCGGTATGCACCCTGTGGTAAGGCTTATGCTGAAGGGAGCATATGAAAAGGTGCCTCCTCAACCTAGGTACCCGACGTTCTGGAATGTCAAGAAGGTATTACGATTGCTAGCCAGTTGGGGTAAGAACAAGAGCTTATCTCTAAAGTACTTGTCCTTTAAGCTGGCGACTCTCCTACTACTAGTGACGTCCCAGAGAGGTCAGACTATCATCGCACTAGACATTGAAGGTCTAGAGGTGAGGAAGAGGACTGTCTTCAAAATGAAAACTCTTCTAAAGAGCAACAGGTTGGGGGACCCTTTGAACACTGTGGTTCTAAGGACCTACGATCAAGAGCCAAATCTCTGTGTAGTGAGGTGCCTTCAGGAATACCTCAGCAGGACTGCCTCTCTCAGGCAGGAGGAGACCCAACTGCTACTCAGTTTCATCTCCCCTCACGATCCTATCAGTAGGAATAGTCTGAGTAGATGGGTACTGACGGTGCTCAACATGGCCAGAATCGATACCGCTAGGTACCGCCTGCACTCTACCAGGGGTGCCTCGGCTTCATTTGCTCTGAAACAGGGTGGAAACCTCAACCTACTGATGAAACAGGCTGGTTGGAAGAATGTGGAAACATTTGCAAAATATTACCACAAGCGCATAGAGCAGGACACTACTGAGGTAGGACATGCCATCTTGGCTGGAGGGGTCCCTCAGCCCTAAAAGTGTTAGTTGATTGTTGACTTTTTACTGTGTATTTAGCTTACTTAGTAAGCATGGTTGTTGAATATCATAATGCTGTCTAACAGATTATTGATGTAAAACTACACGGTTTTATTGTTGTGTTGGGCCCGAGGCCTTTATTCATGACTCAATTTATGCCAACTCATAAATTTACACCAATTTTAGGGTGTTGTTTGTAATAGGGATTGGAAGAATATATTTTCTTACTGAAATCTCTGTGTTTGGTATCTGTTCGGGGAATTAGATTAGCTCTAAACCTCTCGTGGATTTACGGAAACACCCGAAGGTTTCCGAGGTATAATATTATGATTATTTGATACTTACCTGTAAGTTGAGGTATAATCTAGGTTATACCGAGGGAACCTTGGTGGTTCTGGGAATACACGCCCAGTCCCGCCCTCCCTCGGTATTAAAAATTAGCTTTGTTAATATTTTATCTTCACTGTATATTAGCAAGGCTAACACAGTTGGCAATTGTTGGGGGGGAAATATCTATTCCCCTCACAGTCTCTTAACGCTGAAGCCACGCATGCGCAGTCGCTCCTCTCGTGTATTCCCAGAACCACCAAGGTTCCCTCGGTATAACCTAGATTATACCTCAACTTACAGGTAAGTATCAAATAATCATAATAATGTATTATTATAAGGGAGTACTATATCTAAGTACATGATAAGCTACAGATTCAGCTTACCCTGAGTCATCTGTGAGGCCACTCACACGCTCAATCTTTGTAAGAGAGCCCAACTCTCAGTGCGGGTTATAGGATTTCCTCAGTATAGGTATCGGTTGTATACAAGGGGGTATTAACGATGAAAGGACTTACCATGGATACCAGGGGGTACCATGACTATGACAGTGCGTTTACTTTTAACACGCCTTAAGGAATATTTTTTGAGTTAAATCAACATCAATATTTGGATGCTCTTGAATCGTATAACAAGCAAGCTGTCGAGAAATGAATATTTATGCATTGCTATAATAGACAAAAACAAAATACAGGCATTTATTCCTGTCTGTGGCAGTTAATTATCTTTTTAGATAATTGAATAGAAATGAAATTGTATACGTGTACCATATCATCTGCATTGGTATTGTATACATGTGAGTATACAATACCATACATTGTATCACAGCTGCAATACACATGTATATATACCAGTAACCTGTATAATGGTATACACTACATACATTTACACCCATATACCTCTCAGTACACACATGTATACCTGTGTGTCCTGAGGAGGTGTACTTGTGTGACCTAAGGCCATGTGTAGATGTGTGAGATGCATATCAACATTCCCCCACCTGACCCATGCACATACCACTACACTCTACGAAAAGTGTGTTACGTTTACACACTTTTTTGCAGCCACTTTTTTTTTTACCAGCATCAAGTTCTAGGGCTTGCACTCATAGTCACGCCAGGGTAAGTCGGCATTACCAGCTGTCCTGGATTTTTGAGTATACTGGTTATTATATAATTGTATGTGGGTGGGGCCAGACTATGTCAGATCCATGTATGACAGTTCTTGACCTCAACCACTACACATGTACAGGCTGTGCTGCTGCATGTATAGGGGCCTAACAAGTTAACTGTAGTGTTAGTAATGCTGCCTATACCGAGGTTGCAGGTTCCTTAGTAGGGGGCACCATTGCTTGATCTGGTAACTGGCGAGATAAGCACTGATGCAGCAATCACAATGGGTACAGGCTGTTACATAATGCCCCCTAAGAATTCCGCAGTGGAGACCAGGGAATTACACTGAAAAAGTAAACTCGTCTCCAGACTCGTCGAAGTGACTGTCATAAAATAAACGAGTCAAAAGTTGTCTAATGTATCAGGTTACCATCCCACAAATAGAATCTGGAGCTGGCAAATGTCGGGTTTTGGGCTGGCACATACCAAGTGGGTCTTCTATCTCCAGTTAGAAGACCCGCTTCCTTGTCATTTAGACAAGTTTTTGACTCGTTTATTTTATGACCGTCACTTTGAAGAGCCTGGAGACAAGTATATTTTTTGAGTGTATCTGATTGGTTGATAATCCAACCAGCTACACGCCTATACAACGCTTAGTCTTAGCTCAGACCATATATCGCCTTACACGTTCATGATGTATACTCCTCCCTCACCTAGAGATGTCACTTTTACCTACTTTTGCACAAATTCCTAATATTTTCTAGAACTTCTGTATACATCATGTTAATCTCCTACAGAAAAGTGGCATAGTTGTACCCTTCATCTCTCTCTACGCCCTTCACAGCATGTATGTCCCCGTATTGCCCTCTCCCTCTCTTGCCTCTCCCCTCAATCCCTTCTTCCTCCAACCTCCCCACTCCCTCACCGCATTATCCCTATTCCCCGTCCTCCCCCTGTCCGCCTATCCTCATGTCTCCCCCTATCCCCCAGCCTCCTCTAACCTATCCCCCTGTCCCTCCCTTCTCCCTCCCTCCTGCCTCCCCACCCCTAACTGCATCATACATCTATACCCATGCCTCCCCTACTCCCTGCCTCCCCTTGTCCCCTGCCTCCTCCTAACCCCTGCCCCCCATCCCCCTATCACCCCCACCTATCTCCCTGTCTCCCCCTGTCTATCTTCTGTCTCCATAATCTTCCTGCCTCCTCCTATCTCCTTGCCTCCCCTATGTCCCGGCCTCCCCCTATCCTCTGCCTCACCCTATCCCCCTGTCTCCCCTATCTTTCAGCCTCCCCTATGTTGACCCCCTCCCACATACAGACACACACATCACACATGATGCCGGCTACAGCTGGTCAGTACACACTGTACCCTCTCACACAGTCACTCACACATGTCCCAGGTCGGTCAGTTAGAGCACAGACATGACGTAGGGAGGAGCTGGTCTCCACTGGACGCTGGTCAGTCTCACTACGTCCTCTGCCACGTCACGTCATCTGTAAGGCCTACTCACCAACCTCTTCAGCCAGCGTTGGTCTCGGCCAACTTATGACGTCACGTACGTCATTACATGACGAAGCTAGTGATATCTATTTCTGTGACGTTTTTTCGTCAGTTTTTGTGACGTTATTTTGGAAGTAGTATTTGACGTCATGACGTTTTCTTTGGAGGTGAGTTAAATTTCAAGCAATTATGTATTTAATAAATACCTCTTAGGATTAGGGATTAGGGAACTGCGATAAAACCAGGGAACCTAATCAAGATAATCCAAATTTACTACTCCATAGATCTACCCATTTAGGCCCTAATTATAAATGGTAACTGTAAGACTGCTGTCTAGCATTGACAGCTGGTAGGCGTGAGCATCCATAAGTGTCATTACTGTCAATGTCACACCATGCAGATAATATAGCACTCATACATGTAGGGTTTAGAAGACAGGGGTTGAACATGACTAGCAAAATTAAAACTTTAGGTATGGAGCTATAGGTGTTCGCACGATAGTGGTTAGGTACATTATGGAAGCTTTACGGGGGCCTCCTCTATACTCATAATAGGCAGCATGATATATGCAGCTATAGGTATAACATTTTATTTGGGAGAATAGAGACTAGGTTACATGAGGTACAGGTATTTCCCACTACGCATACCAGATATCAAACCCAGTATAGAAGGAAGGTATGTACACATGTGTATATGGATGTATATGTCAGTACATAATATCTATTTGTACAGTATTGTACTTATACATTGTACCCCCCTATGTCCTCCACCTCCCAAAGCTGTGTTTCCTGGGATTTGGTCCACCTGTTCACATATAATCATTATACGGTAGTAGAGATCAAACAGGTCTATATTAATTTATCAGTATGTTACTTTGTATGTGTAGAAGATACTTATATTGTATCGAATTATAGTAGTTTCAGTAAAAAAATGATTTAGTGTACGAACAAGAAAGCACTAGTTTAAGATCTTGATTGGTAGAATGACTGTATTTTCTCAACGGGTCCAGTGTAAGTCCTGTGCAGTTTTGTTCTTTGGTTAAATAGAAAATTCACTTGATTATTGACTTTTGTGTAATGTCCAGATGTAGGCCCCAATGGATTTTTAAATTGGGCCATATGCACATCTAACTGAGCCACGTGGCTGCAGGGTGTAGACTTGCCTGGGTCCCTCAATTTGACTAGACCTGCATGCACTCTCCTTGCATTACCTGACATTATAATTAATTAGGCCTATATTTTACCCCCCCCCCCCCCAAACACACACACACACACACACACACTGACCCGATCACACAACGAGGCCATCTGCACCATCTGACCTTCGGCAGGTCATAGAACCCTCCAGGTCAGTAGGTCACATGGTTGTTAAGGTCAGAGGTGAGTGGATCGGTGACCTTGTATCCTGAGGCCCAATAGAGGTAGGTAGTGCACCACCTGTGTTAGTCTGGGTTAGTTATTGTGTGCCTCTCATCATGTGACGCCCGGTAGTCACACTGCTATAGGGGGACAAGATGGCGGCCTACACAGGGTGACCAGTTACACTGCTATAAGGGGACAAGATGGCGGCCTACACAGGGTGACCAGTTACACTGCTATAGGGGGTCAAGATGGTGGCCTACACAGGGTGACTAGTAACGCTTCTACATTTTTTTGTATAAGGGTACACAATTGAGGGCTACATGGGGTGACTGGTTACACTGCTATCGGGGGACAAGATGGCAGCTTACATGGGGTGACCAGTTACAGTGCCATAGGGGGACAAGATGGCAGCCTACACAGGGTAACCAGTTTATAGGTGGACAAGACATTTGTCCGGACCAGTTTGTCAGATAGTGTGTCGCTTACCAGATGCCACCTATCAGTTACACTGCTATAGGGGGACAAGATGGCGGCCTACACAGGGTGACTAGTTACACTGCTATAGGTGGACAAGACAGTGTGAATTGGGGTCAGGTCTACAGGTCATAGTGTGTCTCTCACCAGGTGGTACACGGCAGTTCCGCTGCTATAGGGGTCTGGAGGGAGGTGCGCTGGTTACGGCGACAAGCACTGATAAGAGCTGATAAGACTGGTACAACCCTGTCCCCTGTTTGTCCCCTATGTGTACCCATAGTGGTATGTCTTATCAGTGTGTTTAACCTCAACCAGCGACATTTAAAATGGCGGACCCACTGGGTATAGCTCCAGATTCCTATACGGGGACAAGATGGCAGCCTACACAGGGTGACCAGCTACACTTTTCTATAAGGTGACAAGATGTTATCTGTAGTCATACAGAGGGGGCGGGGTGCTAAGCTATCTGAGTGGACAGCTAAACCCGCCATGTTAACTAGATAATCTGTCACACACAGATAGTGGTAATGTCTTACCCAACACCTCCCACTAACTAGCCTCATATCTCCCACCACAATCAGATTCATAATGAGGCGGCCATTGTTAACCTTAAGCTACATGTATCTACCTGTACCATACAATGCCAAATTTTAGAAAGAAAGAAAAGTTAGGTTCATGTCACCCAGCCTAGAAAAACAAGGCCGACCCTATACGTTTTTAATTTGAAAATGTATTTGAAGAAATTTGCATACGTTTAGACGTTTCAGGGTACACCTTTATGGTATTATGAGGGTGGCTAATTACTTTCACGTTTGAACGGCAAATTTAATGCATTAGACAGTGGTTTTGCTTGTCAGATTTTAGTTTATATAATTAATCAATACCTCATGACTTGTGGGATCCAAGCAAAATCAAGGATGCCTTAGCCCCTGCATTAAATAAAGCTACAGGTGTTCTATATCAGTAGTAACCTAGATAGAAGAGGGGTGATATTCCACTTGTACAATAACGGGTCAAAGGTCAAGAGGCTATTGTGGAAATACCACAATAGTGTTGGACAATGGTCTAACTTTACACTTAAAAGGCCCAACTCCTGCTATCCCTACAGTAAGAAGTGAAGTGGGGTCAGCAACAGTTACCTGTCCCTTAATACTCCCTGGGAAATGCTCCAGGTGCGCCCTTAAAGACATTTGCCGTGCATAGACCAGTTGTGTGATTATACATCTTGATAAGGAAGTTTCTTTTGAAGTCCTAACATCACAGGAGGGGCGATCGTGACCTTTTTACCCCCCCCCCCCCC